>JARYGA010037202.1:0-27577 GCA_030545235.1 Helianthus tuberosus
CCTGACTACCAGAAGATTGCTGACCAGGACTCTGGTAGTCATCAGTCTTTCGCTGTTGTTCCTGGGACTGAACTGTAGTCGAACCCTTGCTGGAGGCCCCATCCCATTTTCGCTTGTTGTCACTAGGAATAGCAGAAGTAGTAGTAATAGTAGTAGCACCGATACACTTAGGCAACTTGTTCTGTTCCACTGCCTGGTCTGTGAGACGATGAGCAAGACGAATAACATCCTAGATGGTAGCAAGGTTAGCAGAAGTCACATGGCTTTGAATCTCTGGTACTAAGCCTTTGAGGTACAGTTCGATACGCTTGATGGGAGGATCCACCATGGTTGGACATAACACTGCCAGTTCGTTGGATCGCTTCGTATACGCCTCTATCTCTGACCCCGTCATCTTCAGGTTAAAGAACTCCACTTCCAGCTTGTGGATGTCACCACGATTACAGTATTCTCGCTTGATCAGTTCTTTGAAGTCGTTCCATGGGGTGGCATTAGCAGCCGCCAACCCCAGCATCTGAACTTGCGCGTTCCACCAAGTCAGCGCAGTGCCTTCGAGAGTTCCAGTAGCGTACTTCACCCTGCGAGCTACAGGGCATTCACACATTTCGAAGACCGATTCGAGCTTCTCGAACCAGTGGAGGAGTCCTACGGCTCCTTCAGTGCCACTGAAAGTACTAGGACGACAGTCCATGAACGTCTTGAACGTGCACACAGGTGGCTGAGCATGCTGACCTATTGCGTATATAAAAACAGGTCAAAATTAAACACAAGAGTTGGTTTATGAGGGTAGGATCTAAAGATCCTAGAGTGAGTTACGACTGCAGGGTATACCTCCTACTTGAGCGGCTGCAAGTGCCGCAGCAACTTGTTTGTTGATCAAAGCCGTCAGCTGGGCTTATGTGAGGTTGAGTCGTCCACTCATGATCTTCACAATACAGAGAACACAAGTGAGAAGTGCGTAGTATCAATACGCAAGTGTGGAATGAAAGTAGAGAGTGAACACACAAAGCTTTCAAGCAGTAGTTACTACGTTATCTAAGCATACCATGAGCAATGTTCTATGTAACTAACAAGTAGGCAATATAAGCATGAATCATATCACCTATAATGTCGAGTCTTGCACGTGGAGCGAAGCGTCGTTGTGGATCGTTGAGCACTGTTCAGGTTATAGTCTGGTTTTATCCCAAAAGTTTCCCCCTTTTTAAAACCAAGTTCACTATAACCAATGGCTCTGATACCAATCTGTCACACCCCCAAAAATCCACACGCGGAGTATCACCGCTTGGAGGCGTGACTGACCAGGATCAAGCCACCAATCGTATTGAACATTGTAAGTAATAAATAAAGTTCAACCACACAATATGAAAGGTGTTCAAATCAAAAACGTAGTTAAGTATTCAGCGGAAGAAATGACATAAAAATCCAAACATAAGTAATAAGTTTATAAAGTGTAAATGTTTAACATGGATTCAACAGTCCATGTTCCCACAACGATTTCGCCTCCCGTGCAAGCTCCATGAGTACCTAACGACCTGCAAGGCATGTAACAACGAGTCAACAACAAAGTTGAGCGAGTTCACAGTTGATAGTTCAGTTATTGAGTTCGTTTCAGAAATTGTAAGTTTTATTCATAACCATGTGTTACCCAGTATCCTTGTTTCCCAAACCTTTACGATATTTGATGGGGGCTTCCCATGTGCGTTACCAGACCGTACCATATCGACTACTACGAAAATAAGTTGTGCCCTAAGTCAATGTCTATCATCATTGACCCTTTGCCTTAGTCCATTAGTACACGCCCGTTCGAACGACACGGTGTGAAGTTTGTTAAACCTAATAGCGCTATTAACTAATGACCCGCTCGCCATCGGCCTCGGCGATTAAGTCGATATAAAATGAGGGACTTCATGATAGAGTTTTGGTCCAGTGTGTTTAATCTTGTTGTCCTACCCAAGGAGGACGAACGTACGTTTTCTACCCAAGGAGAATACGCGAGGTTTAATCTTGGCATCCTACCCACAGAGGATAGCCATACATATCCTACCCAAGGAGAATATGTAGTTTTCCGTTTTAGTTCATTAACCCATTCCCTAGTGGCGAAAACCCCTTTGGTTTTTGTCGTGATTATGATTTCGTCGGGGTAGTGTTTTCGTCGGCCAAGGGGTTTTAGTCATATACGGTAACTGTTAATCATAAACACAGGTAAACCCTAATCGTCAACAGGTAGCCGCTACACCAAGACCACCGATCATACAGTTGTTTTTCTCGAATTCAACAATCATTACTTGATAATTTTCATTACTCTAACAATCAACACAGTCTTAATGTTTGGCAGGCATCCTAAATCATAACTAACAGTTTCAATGACTTTGACAATAATCGATCAATCAGATTAACTAACTCAACCACATAAACTTCACAATCATCAATACGATCCGAACCGTCATCCAAGTGTCGTGTAAACAGAATCATCATTCAGTTCAACAATCAAACATACATACATATATCATCCAGTTGATTAGCATAATATATCACGTAATCGAATACTAATAGCATGTTAATATGCTTTCCGGTCCTGATCACATTAATATTGTTCAAATCTTTCGAGACTATGCATTCAATCCTGTCAATCCTATCACTCCAAATCAACATGTGTTTCACATAAACATTTGTAACTAATCATATGCATAACAAACCCAAAGCATCATGAACATATATTTGGAACTGCAGTTAAACTAAACCAGGAATCACTAACCAACGAAAGGTAATCAACCAGAGGGATCTGGCTTCGAATGAAGGAGAGCGGCCGTTGGGTTTCAAAAGAGATCGAGAGAGTGTGTGAGAGGTGCCTAGGGTTTGCCAAATAACAGTTCACGTAAAGGTTGGGAGTCAAAATACTAAAACAGACCGTCACTGGGCCAAGGCCCATTCTTGTTTTCACCGATCAGTAGTGGACAAAAAGACTAAAGTGTTTTCGCCACAAGGGGTGTTTTCGGGTGGGGTATTTTCATGAGGGTAGAGGTGTTCGGCCAAGGTTCCATATTTAATTATAAAACACAAGTTAACACAAAACGTATTATTAACATACACTCAAATATAATGCACACCAAATATACATACAACACACTTTGCCAATAAGTACAAGGTTAAGTCGAATAGAGACCTTGAAACCTCAGGTTGTCACAGAAGCCTTGGACTACTAATCTGGCCTTATTTCTCACAATTACACCAGAATCATCTTGTTTGTTACGAAATACCCATCGTGTGCCAAGGGCTCTTTTTCCTTGGGGCAGCTTCTCAAGTTTCCATACTCCGAGCCGTTAGAACTGATTGAGCTCTTCATGTATTGCATCGACCCATCCAGGTTCCTGCAAGGCAACATTAATATTTTTAGGCTCAATTTGTGATATGAAGCAAGAATACAAGCACGTGTTGATATCTCCAAATTTGCTGCGGGTTTGAACGCCAGCTGATACTGGGCCGATGACATTCGTGATTGGGTGACTTTTCTGAATACGCTGTGGAATTGCTGTTTCAGGAGCGTGCAGATTAGATTGCAAATTTAAAGAGCTTCTGGAAGCTATTCCAGATGGCTCCCCCTCACTTGGTGCTGTGGGGTTGATCACATGTGTATCTGCAGTGTAGTCAGACAGAATTGAATCTTGAAATAAAGAGGCTCCCTGAACATTTGACGGACTGGCAGAGCCTTCAGTGTTGTTGATTTCACTATGCGATGCCTGAGTGGATGAGGAACGACTTGTATTTTCTTTGTCAAATCCCGATGGATTCACAGTGAGCTTTCTGATTAGATTTTGCAATGGCACATTCTCATCTTCATCTTCAACAGTAATAGGCATTTCTTCTGCTAGATTCTCAGCAACAACAACTCCGTTAGACAAAATAAGAAACGATTTAAACAAGGAGGAATAATCATATAGCTAGTCAGGGCCAATGCGAGCGTCTTTTGGATTTTCTTCAAGCCAGTCTACATGATACGCTTCCACAACTTGCTTCTTGACCTTGTTGTACACACGATAGGATGTAATCTTAGCATAACCAATGAAGTAGCATGGATCTCCTCGAGCTTCAAACTTTCCCTTGGAGTAAATGAGAAGAAGGACACACGGGCAGCCGAAAGTGCGAAAGTGTTGCACCGAGGGTTTTTGACCTTCAACTATTTCATATGGAGTTTTCATGTGACGCTTGTTAATCAAGGCATGATTCTAAACGTAGCAAGCCGTATTTTGTGACAACTCAAGTTTTCAAGGTCTTTCCTCGACACACTACTTGTTTTACAACTGTGTTTGCTTATTATGGTTGCCTTATAAATTTTGCATTTGTGCTATATGTTTAAAATACGGTGTTCTTATTTATGTGATTAATATGTTAATGTGGTTAGTCTTATAAACTTTTGTATTAGTTAAAACTTAGAAAAACCCTACTTGATGAAACATAGAGTTTCACCACAACTCCGACAAAACCCAGGAGTTTCGCCACCTGGGGATTTCATCAAACCCACCACGACGAAACCTGAGGGTTTCGTCGCCCCTTTGAGGTTTCGTGGACATGGGCTTCGGCCCAGACGAGGCCCAGTTGTCTGTTTATATTGTTATACGTGCACAAGGATACAAAACCTTTTCTTTTTAGAAAACCCTAACCATTCGATGGCAGTTCGTTTCTTTGCAACCTCTTCTCTCCTGCTAAGCATATTCTTGGTGATTCAACCGTTCGATCTTGTGGTTAGTGCACCATCTTTATTATTGGATTGTTTACTATAGAGTTGTTTGATGATTGTTGTGGTGTTTTGTGCGTATAGAATCCTGATAGAAATCGGATTGCCATAATAAGTTGATTAGGGTTGTTTGTTTCATGAATCTTACATATGTTGCTATACGAGCATCGATGACAATTATGTTATGATTATATAGGCTATATGAAAACTCGGTAAACCGATTATTCGTTGGGTGCACGTTAATGTGTGATGATTTACTGCATGATTCGATGATCATGTTTATTGAAGTTATATTGTGTTGATATGGCTTATGATTGATAACCGAATAATGACTTAAGACTTTTACACATTAGGGTCCTGACCATGATGGAATAATGATTGCAAACCGAATGTTTTTTATTATTTTGGTGACGGCAGCTAGGGTTAACTGATGACACGACTTAACCTATATATCTTGACGAAACACAGGATGACGAAACCAGGGGGTTTCGCCAAGGGGTATCACGACGAAACTTGGGGAGTTTCGTCAGTAGGGATCATGAAGAAACAGGGGGTTTCGTCAAGTGGGTTAACATGCACAATGAGATAAGTTAACTCTATTAAGTATGTTAACTCTGTTAAGTCAGTCAAGCTTATTAAGTATGTTAATGGATAACCATGTTAGAGTAAACGGAGAAAGCATTTATGTGAAACATGAATTGCATGAATTTGATTAACTGTTTATGTGTACATGAGATTAATTGCCTCAGCACACTTGGTGGTATTACTGTGATGTTAGTTTGCATGTGAATCATTACAAACATAAACTGATTGTGTATGCGTGCATATTATAGGCTTTGATTGAATTGTTTGTGCACGAGTAATTAAGCATACCGAGCAAACCAAGGTGAGTTCACACACTTTCTATGGCATGGGATTCCCGGTGGTTGGGAATGGGTTAAAGGATTTAAAACGGAACCTACATATCCTCCTTGGGTAGGATATGTACAGCCATCCTCCATGGGTAGGATGCCAATCTTAATCCTGCGTATTCTCCTTGGGTAGATTACGTACGTTCGTCCTCCTTCGGTAGGACAACAACCTTAACTTACTAGACAAAACTCTATCATGAAGTCCCTCATTTTTATATCGACTTAATCGCCGGGCCAATGGCGAGCGGGTCATTAGTTAATAGCGCTCTTAGGGTTGACAAGCCTCATACCGTGCCGTTCGGACGGGCGTGTACTAATGGATCTGGGCAAACTATCAATGATGATAGACATTGACGTAGGGCACAACTATTGTTCATCAGTTGTCGATATGGTAACGGTCTAGTGGTTCACATGGGGAAGCCCCCACTGATTATGGATACGGTTTGGGAAATAATTGAAACTGGTTAACTTGTGGTTTTCAAAATAAACTGGTACAACTAAACAAACCAACTGTGAACTCGCTCAACTTTGTTATTGACTCATTGTTACATGCCTTGCAGGTCGTTAGATGCTTATGGAACTTGCACGAGGAGGAGGTCGTTGTGGGATATGGATTGTTATGTCCCGTATTTAACATTTGAACTTTAAACTATGTTTTGGTTATTTAAACATTACTATGCTTCCGCTGATTGCTTAAACATGTTTGGTTTCTTTTAAACACTAATTATATTGGTTTGGTATTATTTACTTAATTGCATAGTTCAATATGATTGGTGGCTGGATCCTGGTCAGTCACGCCTCCAAGCGGTGATACTCCGCATGTGGATTTTGGGGGTGTGACAGATTGGTATCAGAGTCATTGGTTATAGTGAACTTGGTTTTAAAAAGGGAAAAGCTTTTTGACAAAACCAGACTATAACCTATACAGTGCTCAACGATCCACAACGACGCTTCGCTCCGCGTGCAAGACTCAACATTCTAGGTGATATGGTTTATGTTATATTACCTACCTGTTAGTTACATAGTACATTGCTCATGGTATGCTTAGATTAATGTAGCAACGATTGTTTGAAACACATGTATGCTTACTCTCTTCTGTCATCGCACTTTCGCGACACCTTTCTCACTCATGTTTCCTTTGATATGAAGATCATGAGTGGACGAATCAACCTAACTCAAGCCCAGCTAACGGCTTTGATCAATGAACAAGTTACTGCAGCACTCGCAGCCGCTCAGGCAGGAGGTATAACCTGCCATTGCAACTTACTCTAGGATCTTTAGATCCTACTCTCGTAAACCAACACTTGTGTTTAACCTTGTCTCTTCTTACTCGCACGACAGGTCAACATGCTCAGCCTCCTGTTTGTACTTTCAAAACTTTCATGGACTGCCGACCTACTACTTTCAATGGCACAGAAGGAGCTGTAGGCCTCCTCCACTGGTTCGAGAAGCTCGAATCTGTTTTTGAGATATGTGAATGCCCTGAGGCTCGTAGGGTGAAGTATGCTACTGGTACTCTTGAAGGTGTAGCGCTCACGTGGTGGAACGCTCAGGTACAAATGATGGGGTTGGTTGCTGCTAATGCCACCCCATGGAACGATTTCAAGGAATTGATCAAGGAAGAGTACTGTAATCGTGATGACATCCACAAGCTGGAGGTAGAGTTCTTCAACTTAAAGATGACGGGGTCGGAAATTGAAGCGTACACGAAGAGATCAAACGAGCTGGCTATCCTATGTCCTACTATGGTAGATCCTCCCATCAAACGTATTGAGCTGTATCTCAAGGGTTTAGTGCCCGAAATTCAGAGTCATGTGACCGCCGCCAACCTTGGTACCATCCAGCAAGTTATACGATTAGCTCATCGTCTCACTGATCAGGCAGTGGAGCAGAACAAACTGCCTAAACATATTGGTGCAACTACTACTACTACTTCTGATGCTCCTAGTGACAACAAGCGCAAGTGGGATGGAAACTCAAGCAAGGGATCTACTTCCATTCAGTCTCAGTCTCAGCAGCGAAAGACTGGTGACTACCAGAGTCCTGGTCAGCAATCCTCTGGTAGTCATGGGCAGGGTGGATAGAGGGGAAACCACCCCAAGTGCAACCGATGCAACAAGCACCATAGTGGGCAGTGCAACAAGGGTCGTTGTCTGAGGTGTAACAAGTTTGGTCATGAAGGAAAGGATTATAGGGGCGCACGACCTGTAAATCAGAATCGTCAACAATAGCCACCAGCTCGAGAGAATCAGCCGCAACAACAGCAGGGTAATAGGGGATGCTATCAGTGTGGTGCTGAAGGTCACATCAAGAGGAACTGCCCCCTGCTGAACCAGAATCAGAACAAGAACAATAATCAGGGGAACGGGAATAATAACGGGGGTAACAATGATGGCAATGGTGCCAGGGGACGTGTTTCCGTGCTTGGTCAGGGTGACGCGAGGAATGATCCCAACGTCGTGATGG
The DNA here is from genome assembly GCA_030545235.1 of Helianthus tuberosus. Taxonomy (NCBI): domain Eukaryota; kingdom Viridiplantae; phylum Streptophyta; class Magnoliopsida; order Asterales; family Asteraceae; genus Helianthus; species Helianthus tuberosus. The sequence goes on from JARYGA010037202.1 coordinate 8,110, forward strand.
GTAAGTTCCTACTGGACGACTTTTATGTTACTGTTTTATTTGATTCGGGTGCCGATACCAGTTATGTGTCCCTAAAGGTTAGTCATATGCTTAAGCGCACTCTAACACTTTTGAACACCAAGCATGTCGTAGAGTTAGCAAACAGTAAAAATTTAGAGGCCACACACATAGTTAAGGGTTGTAATCTCGTACTCGCTGGTAAGACCTTCTCTATCGACCTCATTCCTATAGTTTTGGGTAGTTTCGACGTCGTTATTGGGATGGATTGGTTGTCTCAACAGCAAGCGGAGATTATTTGCAAGGAGAAAATCGTTTGTATTCCTCGTTCTGGTGAAGAACCCCTCACGATTCATGGCGACAAGAGTGGTGCTGTTGTGGGCATTATCTTTTTTCTTAAGGCCCAGAAGTGTTTGCGAAAGGGCCACACTGCTATTTTAGCCCTCGTCACTGAAACCTCAAAGAAAGGGAAGAAGATATAAGATATTTCGATCATACGTGACTTTCCTCAAGTGTTCCCTAAGGAATTACCTGGTCTGCCGCCTCATCGTCAAGTTGAATTTCAAATCGAGCTAACTCCTGGAGCAGCGCCCATAGCTCGAGCACCTTATCGTCTAGCTCCATCAGAACTTGAAGAACTTTCTACGCAATTACAAGAACTCTTGGAAAAGGGTTTCATACGTCCTAGCTCTTCGCCCTGGGGAGCTCCAGTGTTATTTGTGAAGAAGAAAGACGGTACCTTAAGAATGTGTACTGACTACCGCGAACTCAACAAGGTGACTGTGAAGAATCGCTATCCTCTTCCACGCATTGATAACTTATTCGACCAGTTGCAAGGGTCGAGTTTCTACTCAAAGATTGACCTGAGGTCAGGCTACCATCAACTGAGAGTCTGTTAGGATCGGAGGCTCTCATGATTGTGTTTGTTTGTATGTTTGGAACGATTTGTAAATATGAAAACATGTAAAGTGCAGCGGAAATGAATACAAACTTTGTAAACACAATCAAAGGAGAAAATAGTTTGATAAACAATTGCTTCACATAGAGTCAAAGGATTTACAAATCAAAGCAAAAGATTACAGATATGCTTACAAACTAAACTCCCCCTCAGCCTGATGCCCCAAGGTTGGTTGCACACAAGATGAAAGGATTAGACATGAGGAGAAGAACTCGCTCAGTCAATCAAATGTAACAGTACAGGGCACTGTTACATTTATAGGCAATCCAAACCACTGAGGTATCTCAGCTGACGTCACCATGAAAGCAACGTCTAACAGCCTAACAACCTGTATCTACTGTCCTTACACAAACACTGCTAACCTAACCACTGACTATACATAAAACAGATAATTCACTAAACAGCTGCTTTCTCTTTATGTCAGTGCTTTCCTCAAGGTTGATCAGTCCTTGACTGGGCAGTGCTTTATCATCAGTAGATAGGACCAGCAGTGTTGGATACTTCAGGGTTTTCATCAGCAGTTGAAAGGACAGCAGCAGTTGATTATGAGCAGCAGATAGAGACCATCAGTTGTTATAACTCACTTTCAAGGGGAGAGCTAAGTGTAAACTGCTGCTTATTGTGAATCCTCTGTTGTGAGCTGGTTTTGGCTTTACATTATCTGTTCCTCTAGTAGGGTTCAATCCCAACAATCTCCCCCTGGAACAGATAATGCCAAAACCTGTCATTATTCTGGATCTTTATTACTCATCAAGAGTGCCTTAGCTTGTTCTTTGAATTCAGCTTCAAATTCCTTTGCACTCTGGTCATCCTCATCCCTACACAGTGAAAGTTCAAGGAGATCCTGCAAATCTTGAACACTAAGGCCTAGTGCTTCTTTCCTTGATATGTACTTCACATTTCCATTGGATCTGACAATAGTCAATACATGGGTCTTTTGGTCAGACATCCACTTTAGTACTTTCGAACCCAATGGATTTCTTGGGAGAGATTTATTTGAAGATGAGTTGAGGGATGATGGCCTTGAAAACACCTACAGACTTTCAGACATTCTTTTGAAAGCTTCTTCAATGACTTTGTCTGCTGCAGCTATATCTTCTGCAGTTTCTTGTTCAATAAGTTCTTGTCTTTCAGCTTCTGTCTTGTCTTTAGCAGTATTTGGAGACGCAGGTTTGTTTAATGCCTTAAAAAGGCTTTGAAGCTTTGTTGAAGTTTCTTCTTTTAGACCCATTTTCGTGATGGTATCTTTGAAGTACTCTGCTTCCTTTTCTATTACCTCTTCTTCAGTCAACTGTTCTCCCTCTTCTTGATTTGTTACAAAAGTAGACCGGAACAGTGTGTCGAGGTTTCCCATCTTCTGTTCAAGCTTCATCATTTGTTCTTGCTTCTTAGAAGTGCCTGAAACAGTTATCTTTCTTTTCTTCAGCCTTTCATAGGCTTCATCAGTCTGCTGTCTTGACCATTTTGATATGGCTTCAGCAGTATCCATTTTTGCATCCACCAGCTCCTTTTTCTTTCTTTTATACTCAGCAGTGAAGTCAGCAATGAGCTTTTTGAATTTGTTCCAGTTTGGAGCATTTTTCTTCTTTGTAGGATCATTCTTGATTCTGTCAATCCTCTCAGCCTCATGCTTTAGAGCGATTATTGGCCATTCTTCAAACTGTTTTTCTTCAGCAGGATAGAATTTTTCTTTCATAATGTAGGCAAGATATTGTTTTCTTAGCTCTTTGCATTGTTCAGCCTTTTCTTTGATTAGTTCCTATGCGAATTCTTCCATCTGCTTTACCTTTTCAAGGAAGAAATCCAGTCTTTTAGCAATGCCTTCTTCGCTTAGACGTTCACGTTCACTTTCAAATTTAGCTCTTGCTTTAGCCTGCCTTGCCTTGAGTTTGAGGTAATCATCCATATCCTCTGGTGGCATGTAGCCTATGAGTGAGGAGAATCTCCTTTTTTAAGGATCTTCTTCTATAAAGAATTGCCTCATCTCATTTTTTATAGCTTCAAGTTCCAGTGGATGTTGTGCAGCATTAGGATCATGTGTACTCTCATCGGCAGGTATTGGCTTTCTTTTTCTGCTGTGAAGTAGGAGAGGTGAGAGCAGTGGTGGATGACTGACTAACAGCTGTTAAGACAACTGGTGTCTCAACATCTGCTGGCATTACAACTGTTGATATGTCAGCAGTTGTCTTCTGCTTCTGAGCAGGGGATGGAAGTGGTGATGTAGTTTTTGATGGTGGTGATGGTGGTGGTGAATCATCATCTGATATGAGATTTCTTCTCCTTTTTAATGAAGAAGGAGCAGATGATGTTTTGGGTGGATCAGTGGTGGTAGATTGGATAGCAGTGGTTTGTGACAGTGATTGACTGATAGTGGTTGAAACAACTGGTGTTTCAATCACTGTTGTCATTACAACAGATGTTGTAACATCTGTTGTCTTCTGTTTTATGACAGGAGGCAGTGGTGATGGTATGATTGTAGATGATGATGGTGGAGCAGTAGTTGTAGTGGTGTGTGGTCGAGTGGTGTGTGTTGATGACATGGCAGCTGTTTGGCTACTGACAGCAGTTTTTGTAACTACTGCTGTATCAGCTGTTTGGCTAACAGGTTTTGAGACCTGTTTTTCTTTTTCTTTTTCTTTTTCAGGCTCAACATGAAGGCCATGTTCTATTCCCATCCTATTCATTTTTCCCAACAGCTTGTTATTCTCCCCCTTTTTGGCATTATCTGAAGGGGGGTTTACAAGAAATGGTATGGAAGAAGAAACTTTGCCAGAGGCACTTTGAATGCTAGCCTTTATAGACTTGATATATGCTTGAGTGTCTTTAAATCTTGATTCAACCATGTTGGTCAGCATTTGTACTTGAATAGCATGCTTTTTGTCAGCCATAAGTTGCTGTGCTTCAAGCATGGGTTGAAAAGTATTCCAAAGCTCATTTTTAGCAAATGCATGTTGTGCAGGTGCTTGAGCAGGAACAGCAGTGGCTTGTGCTTTCTGAGCTTTTAAAATCTCTTGCACAATCTCCTTTATTTCAGCAACTGATTCTTCAAGTTTGTCAACTCTGCCCGTCAATTCCTGATATCTTGAATCATCACCTACTTTAGTAGGATCATCTGAATCCCCACCAGCAGTGGTTATATCAATGTGTGTCTTAGGAACAGAGTCCCAAAAATCACCCAATGATGCCCCTTGTTCTTGGTACTGGGGACTTCTTTCTTCAGCACTTGATAAACCTTTGATGTTACTAGTGGTCAAAATAGGCTCACTAGTGGTTAACATTGGTGCTATTGAAGAAATTGCCTTCAAGGGAGTCTGATTTATGAAACAACTGGCCAACTGGAGACCTGTTGATCCACCAGTTGTAGTTGCTGCTCCACTTGAACTACCACCGAGAGTTACTTGTAACTCAGGGGGTGTAACCTCCTCAATTGTTGCTGGGATAGCAGGAGTAGTAGCATCAGACCCAGTCACCTGTGGGGGTATACTCTCAGTGACAGGTGATAGAGAGGAACTGGTATGTGTCTGAGCTATAGCAGCTGCATGCAACAAAGGTAGCATGGATTATGGCATTATTATTGGTGAGGGGATGGGAGTTGAAAGAGACATGTCCTTGGGATCAGGACTAAGGAAGATGGATCCAAGTGGATTCAGAGCTTCATATTGTGGTGTCCCTGTGCTTATAACCTGATCCTTTTGTGAGGATGCAGGAGGAGTTTTAGGCATGGGTTGAGATCTTTCTTCCAACTGCTGTGAGGAAGTAGCAGCAGTGGTTTGTGGTGACTTTTGTGTTGTCACATGCATTTCCTCTGGGATCTCGTCTTCCAGAGTTGCCTTTGATTTGGGTTTGGTGGGTTTTCTGGATGTTTTTCTTTTGGTCTTTTTGGTTATGTCAGGTGTGGGTTTCAAAGCAGTGGTTGTGCTGCTATGATCACCTGGAGCAGTGGGCTCAGCAGCTGATACCTGAGGAGCAGTTGTAACCGCTAAAATCTGCTCAGGTACCCCTGCTTTTGTTTTTATTGGTGCCATCATCCTTGAAAATGTTTCTTTTGTTAAGCTTTTTATTTGACAATGAACACCTTGTTTTGGCAAATTTTCATTTTCCTTTACAAATTTTTGTTTAAAATAATAACTCAAAAATCTTGGAAAAAGTAAAAATGCTTTGTTGTCAACATTTTTCACTAAGTCATTGAAGATTTCCAGGGAATAGTTGTAATCTTTGTTAATCAAAATGGCATACCCCAGGCATTGAATCTTCAATGGAATTTCATTAAATGATGTTGTTTTATTTGAAACACACATCAAAAGTGTGTGAAATAAAAATCTTGGAGCAGAAGGAAAATAACCTTTTTGTAAGGTATCAACCTTTGATTGTTCTGCATACCCCCTTTTTACGAAATCAGTTTTCATCTCGGCTTTCTCAAAAGAGAGTTTACCTTCCTGATCGTTGAGATTAAAGACTTCGGAGATCGACTGTGGGGTTATTTGAACTGCTTTACTCTGTATTGAGGAGTTAATGGCTATGACTTTTCCGTCTTGTTTTTCAAGCGACGCCTTTTTCCAAAACTCTCTCTGGGTTTGCAGATAGATGGGAGCATTTGCTGTCAACAAAGTTTTGTACTTTGATGCAGATAATGTATCAATGATGGTGTCAAAGATGTGATTATCAGTAGGTTTTGTGAGTAAACCCAGATAGTTGTGAGATTGTTTGAATGGTATTTTGATGGGTTCTTCGGCCGTTTGAGCGACCTCTTTGGAAGGTGATGGTGATTTAGGTTTTGATTTTGTCATTTTTGCGGAGAAGAACGAAAGAGGATTTTGGAGATTTTGAGAAGAAGGGTTGGAAACTGCTATGAGAAGAGAATTTTGGAATTCAATTCGACAGTGTAAAACCCTGTTTGGGGTTTAGGGCAGGGTTTTATTTAAAAAAAATGATCGCTGATGTGGCAGCGGTTATTAAGATCTGAGGGCTAAAAACTGACCACGTGTCAAACACTGATGAAGTGGATGAAGTATAGAGAACAATTGTTTTAAGAGCCACTGACGTATCAAGCATCAGTGGTTACAACGGTAAAAATTATGGGCAGTGGATGATTTTTACTATCAGTGGATAGCATATCAGTGAATAAGACACTGATTTTGAGCATCAGTGCTTTTCAAGAAAATGAGGGATCAGTGGTTAACTTTCAGCAGTGGACAGTGTTTAGAGATCAGACGTTGGAACAAAACAGTGGTTAGGGTAAATGGTACAAATCTGAAGAACAGGTGTTTCAGCAACAGTTTTGAGGATTTTCATTCAAGGTTTTGCCACATGTCAATTTTGAAAGACAGTGGTTTAGTACCCCAGATGATAAAAACTTTTTGCTAAGGCAACTCATTTTCGTTTAATATTCAATTAAAACATGAGTACCCTAGTAATTCAAGCACAGTTTGCAATCAATTTTTGATGAAAATTTAGGAGCAAGCCTGAGTATGACATGATCATGACATATGTACCATTTCCTTTTGACCCATTTATGAGGACACAGATACCACCAAAAATAAGGTATTACATCCTGACAGGAGCTGAAACTCTTGCCAACAAAAACAAGCAAGAGTTCCAAATATATTATTCCAAAAAAATGAATAATATATCCTGGTTATTTGAGAAAATCTTTTGAAAAAAAATGGTTAAAGTATTTTCTGAGAACAGTATCAAAAGGGATCTGGTGTATTTTCAATAGAAAACATAATCATATCATTCTCAAGTTTTATGAAAATGGTCAGTGGTTTGACAGCAGTGGTAGAATATTTTGACAACATTTTGACCACTGTTTGGTACCATTTTCTGTGTCAGTTGATTGCAAACATGAGGACACATGGACACATGAGTTTTGAAGATCCTGTTGTAGATCTAATTTCTATGTGATGATTTTGAAAATTTGTCTAGTCCTTTTGTAAGTTCAATCACTGGGAACACTAATGTCACTTGAACTTTCTTGAACCAATGAGCACAAACAGTTGCTTAATTGACCATTATTACCCCAAGCTTTGACTCTTAAGTGTTATAAGTTTATTCCCTTTTCTTCTGAGTTCAAAAGTTTTGAGATAAACACACTTCAGAGTTTTTGTGAATATTAGTCCAAAATCATTTTGCAATAATGTTTTGAGAGACTTGGTCATGTTTTCACAAGTTTTTCACCCAATATCACATTACATATGATACAGACTATGTTGACCCCTGTTTTCTTAATGTTTTTGAACATAGTTGATTTTGTCCTTTTTAGGAACTCAACCTGTTTTCAACACATAAGATCTAAATAACTAAAGTTTTAATTTCCCTCTTTTTGTGTTAACAAAGCAACAATGTTTTTATGAACATAGGTTTTGTTAATCTGAGGTTTGTACTTTAGTTTTTAATGAAAACATCACATATTACACATCAACAATTTAAATCAATTTAGAAAATAAAAATAATCTCATGATTTAACAGATATTGCTTTCAGATCTAGAAACCATGAGAATCTTGTGCATGAATTTTCTTGTTGTGTGAAATTTGTGTGTCATATGACATCTTGGTTGATTTACAGAGTTTTTGATTAACCACTTTGAACATGATTTACTCAGTACTCTGTTTTTCAACTAATTACAACCAACCTTAGTATCAATGAATTTTGAGCCGAACTGTTATGTCAAATTGATTGTTAGATCGAATTTGACTGTCCAGGCTCTGATACCAATTGTTAGGATCGGAGGCTCTCATGATTGTACTCAAAGATTGACCTGAGGTCAGGCTACCATCAACTGAGAGTCTGTTAGGATCGGAGGCTCTCATGATTGTGTTTGTTTGTACTCAAAGATTGACCTGAGGTCAGGCTACCATCAACTGAGAGTCTGTTAGGATCGGAGGCTCTCATGATTGTGTTTGTTTGTTACCAGATGAGAATCTGTTACCATCAACTGCAAGGGTCGAATTTCTACTCAAAGATTGACCTGAGGTCAGGCTACCATCAACTGAGAGTCTGTTAGGATCGGAGGCTCTCATGATTGTGTTTATTTGTATGTTTGGAACGATTTGTAAATATGAAAACATGTAAAGTGCAGCGGAAATGAATACAAACTTTGTAAACACAATCAAAGGAGAAAATAGTTTGATAAACAATTGCTTCACATAGAGTCAAAGGATTTACAAATCAAAGCAAAAGATTACAGATATGCTTACAAACTAAACTCCCCCTCAGCCTGATGCCCCAAGGTTGGTTGCACACAAGATGAAAGGATTAGACATGAAGAGAAGAACTCGCTCAGTCAATCAAATGTAACAGTACAGGGCACTGTTACATTTATAGGCAATCCAAACCACTGAGGTATCTCAGCTGACGTCACCATGAAAGCGACGTCTAACAGCCTAACAACCTGTATCTACTGTCCTTACACAAACACTGTTAACCTAACCACTGACTATACATAAAACAGATAATTCACTAAACAGCTGCTTTCTCTTTATGTCAGTGCTTTCCTCAAGGTTGATCAGTCCTTGACTGGGCAGTGCTTTATCATCAGTAGATAGGACCAGCAGTGTTGGATACTTCAGGGTTTTCATCAGCCGTTGAAAGGACAGCAGCAGTTGATTATGAGCAGCAGATAGAGACCATCAGTTGTTATAACTCACTTTCAAGGGGAGAGCTAAGTGTAAACTGCTGCTTATTGTGAATCCTCTGTTGTGAGCTGGTTTTGGCTTTACATTATCTGTTCCTCTAGTAGGGTTCAATCCCAACAGAGTCCGAGACAAGGATATCTCTAAGACAGCATTCAGGACTTGGTACGGGCATTATGAGTTTTTGGTTATGCCTTTTGGATTGACGAATGCACCTGCGGTTTTCATGGTCTTATGAACAGAGTGTGCAAGCCTTACCTGGATAAGTTTGTTATAGTATTCATCGATGACATCCTGATCTACTCTAAGAGTCGGGAGGAACACGAGCAACATCTGCGGATTATTTTGGAACTTCTTCGAATAGAGCAACTTTATGCTAAGTTTTTGAAATGTGACTTCTGGCATCGTGAAGTCCATTTCCTAGGCCATGTGGTAAACAAGGATGGGATTCATGTTGATCCATCAAAGGTCGACTCGATTAAGAACTGGCCTGCACCCCGTACGCCAACAGCAATCCGCCAATTTTTGGGTTTGGCGGGCTATTACAGAAGGTTCATCAAGGATTTCTCCAAGATTGCGCAACCTCTCACTTCACTAACTCAGAAGGGTGTCACCTATCGTTGGGGTGAGGCACAGGAATCTGCATTTCAGCACTTAAAGGATAGACTTTGTAGCACACTGATTCTCTCATTGCCTGAAGGCACAGACAATTTTGTGGTTTATTGCGATGCTTCCATCCAAGGACTTGGTTGCGTGTTGATGCAACGTGACAAGGTCATTGCTTATGCATCACGGCAACTTAAGGTTCACGAGAATAATTACACTACGCATGATCTAGAGCTGGGAGCAGTTGTTTTTGCTCTTAAGATATGGAGACATTACCTGTACGGTACCAAGTGCACCATTTACACCGATCACAGGAGTCTCGAGCATATTTTCAAGAAAAAGCAGTTAAACATGAGACAATATAGTTGGGTCGAACTCTTGAATGATTACGAATGCGCGATCAAGTACCATCCGGGCAAAGCCAATGTTGTGGCTGATGCCCTCAGTCGAAAGGATACTACACCAAAACGCGTGCGAGCGTTACAACTTACCATCCAATCTAGTCTTCCTACTCAGATACGAGATGCTCAGGTTGAAGCATTGAAAGAAGAGAACATCAGGGCAGAGTCCCTACGAGGATCAAGGAAACGGTTAGAACAAAAAGAAGACGGCGCCTACTATGTAAACGGGTGTATTTGGGTCCCACTTTATGGAAACTTACGCGAGCTTGTGATGGATGAAGCGCATAAGTCTCGTTACTCTGTACATCCTGGTTCGGATAAGTTGTACCACGACTTAAAGACTACATACTGGTGGCCTAGCATGAAAGCCAATATAGCAACTTACGTCAGTAAATGTTTGACTTGTGCGAGAGTCAAGATTGAATATAAGAAACCATCAGGCCTACTCCAACAACCAGAGATCCCGACATGGAAAAGGGAGCAAATTTCCATGGATTTCGTTACTGGCCTACCTAGATCTCAACGCGGGAATGACACCATTTGGGTGATCGTGGATCGACTCACAAAGTCTGCACACTTCTTGGCTATCAAGGAAATGGATAAGTTCTCCACTCTAGCAGACGTTTATCTTAAGGAAGTTGTTTCGAGGCACGGAGTGCCAACCTCTATTATTTCCGATCATGATGCATGTTTTACTTCAGAACTGTGGCAAGCAATGCACAAATCTTTTGGCTCTCGATTAGACATGAGCACAGCATATCACCCGCAAACGGATGGGCAGTTAGAACACACCATCCAAACCCTTGAAGACATGCTTCGAGCATGTGTAATTGATTTTGGCAATGGTTGGTAAAAGCACCTCCCTTTGGTGGAGTTTTCGTACAATAACAGCTACCACACCAGTATTCAGGCCGCTCCGTTTGAGGCACTGTACGGACGAAAGTGCCGATCACCTCTTTGTTGGGCAGAAGTTGGTGACAGCCAAATTACTAGCCCAGAACTTGTGGTAGACACAACTGAAAAGATTGCTCAGATACGACAACGAATGGCGGCAGCTCGTGACCGTCAGAAAAGCTACGCTGATAAGCGTAGGAAACCACTCGAGTTCCAGGTTGGGGATCGAGTGCTACTCAAAGTTTCACCTTGGAAGGGTGTAGTTCGTTTTGGCAAACGAGGCAAACTCAATCCGCGTTATGTCGGACCGTTCGAAATTATTGAGAAAATTGGCAAAGTCGCCTACAAGCTGAATCTACCTAAAGAACTCAGCGGAGTTCACAACGTATTTCATGTGTCAAATCTGAAGAAATGTCTGTCAGATGAGACCCTCATAGTTCCTTTGAAGGAGCTCACAATCGACGATCAGTTGCGATTCGTCGAGGAACCTGTAGAGATTACGAACCGAGATGTTAAAGTTCTCAAGCGCACCAGAATACCTCTTGTTCGAGTTCGTTGAAACTCCCGTCGTGGCCCAGAGTTTACATGGGAACGAGAAGACCAGATGAAACTCAATATCCCCAGTTGTTCGAGAACAGTGCAACCACTACTGAGGCTGAAGCTACTACGGAATTTCAGGATGAAATTCCAAACCAACGGGGGGATGATGTGACACCCCAGGAAAACCAGGAAACAACGCAACACAACTAGCTTCCTCAGCAACTACGTGCTAAATTTCGGGACGAAATTTCTTTCAAGTTGGGGATAATGTGACAACTCGAGTTTTCAAGGTCTTTCCTCGACACACTTCTTGTTTTATAACTGTGTTTGCTTATTATGGTTGCCTTATAAATTTCGCATGTGTGCTATATGTTTAAAATATGGTGTTCTTATTTATGTGATTAATATGTTAATGTGGTTAGTCTTATAAACTTATGTATTAGTTAAAACTTAGAAAAACCCTACTTGATGAAACATAGAGTTTCACCACAACTCCGACGAAACCCAGGAGTTTCCCCACCTGGGGATTTCGTCAAACCCACCACGACGAAACATGAGGGTTTCGTCGCCCCTTTGAGGTTTCGTGGACATGGGCTTCGGCCCAGACGAGGCCCAGTTGTCTGTTTATATTGTTATACGTGCACAAGGATACGAAACCTTTTCTTTTTAGAAAACCCTAACCATTCGACGGCAGTTCCTTTCTTTGCAACCTCTTCTCTCCTGCTAAGCATATTCTTGGTGATTCAATCATTCGATCTTGTGGTTAGTGCACCATCTTTATTATTGGATTGTTTACTATAGAGTTGTTTGATGATTGTTGTGGTGTTTTGTGAGTATAGAATCCTGATAGAAATCGGATTGCCATAATAAGTTGATTAGGGTTGTTTGTTTCATGAATCTTACATATGTTGCTATACGAGCATCGATGACAATTATGTTATGATTATATAGGCTATATGAAAACTCGGTAAACCGATTATTCGTTGGGTGCAAGTTAATGTGTGATGATTTACTGCATGATTCGATGATCCTGATTATTGAAGTTATATTGTGTTGATATGGCTTATGATTGATAACCGAATAATGACTTAAGACTTTTACACATTAGGGTCCTGACCATGATGGAATAATGATTGCAAACCGAATGTTTTTGATTATTTTGGTGACGACATCTAGGGTTAACTGATGACACGACGTAACCTATATATCTTGACGAAACACAGGACGACGAAACCAGGGGGTTTCGCCAAGGGGTATCACGACGAAACTTGGGGAGTTTCGTCAGTAGGGATCATGACGAAACAGGGGGTTTCGTCAAGTGGGTTAACAGGCACAGTGAGATAAGTTAACTCTGTTAAGTATGTTAACTCTATTAAGTCAGTCAAGCTTATTAATTCTGTGAATGGATAACCATGTTAGAGTAAACGGAGAAAGCATTTATGTGAAACATGAATTGCATGAATTTGATTAACTGTTTATACGTACATGAGATTAATTGCCTAAGCACACTTGGTGGTATTACTATGATGTTAGTTTGCATGTGAATCATTACAAACATAAACTGATTCTGTATACGTGCATACTATAGGCTTTGATTGAATTGTTTGTGCACGAGTAATTAAGCATACCGAGCAAACCCAGCAAACCGAGGTGAGTTCACACACTTTCTAAGGCATGGGATTCCCGGTGGTTGGGAATGGGTTAAAGGATTTAAGACGGAACCTAAATATCCTCCTTTGGTAGGATATGTACGGCCATCCTCCATGGGTAGGATGCCAATCTTAATCCTGCGTATTCTCCTTGGGTAGAATTCGTACGTTCGTCATCCTTGGGTAGGAAAACAACCTTAACTTGCTAGACAAAACTCTATCATGAAGTCCCTCATTTTTATATCGACTTAATCGACGGGCCAATGGCGAGCGGGTCATTAGTTAATAGCGCTATTAGGGTTGACAAGCCTCACACCGTGCCGTTCGGACGGGCGTGCACTAATGGATCTGGGCAAACTGTCAATGATGATAGACATTGACGTAGGGCACAACTATTGTTCGTCAGTTGTCGATATGGTAACGGTCTAGTGGTTCACATGGGGAAGCCCCCACTGATTATGGATACGGTTTGGGAAATAATTGAAACTGGTTAACTTGTGGTTTTCAAAATAAACTGGTACAACTAAACAAACCAACTATGAACTCGCTCAACTTTGTTGTTGACTCGTTGTTACATGCCTTGCAGGTCGTTAGATGCTTATGGAGCTTGCACGAGGAGGAGGTCGTTGTGGGATATGGATTGTTATGTCCCGTATTTAACATTTGAACTTTAAACTATGTTTTGGTTATTTAAACATTACTATGCTTCCGCTGATTGCTTAAACATGTTTGGTTTCTTTTAAACACCAATTATATTGGTTTGGTATTATTTACTTAATTGCATAGTTCAATATGATTGGTGGCTGGATCCTGGTCAGTCACGCCTCCAAGCGGTGATACTCCGCATGTGGATTTTGGGGGTGTGACATATTTACTGCTTCAGCCCAGAATATAAGTGGAAGCCCCGAATCTATCAGCATTGTATGAGCAGCTTCAATAAGAGTACGATTGCATCTTTTGGCAACCCCATTTTGTTGAGGGGATCTTGTTGTGCTGTATTGACGGTCGATTCCTTTTAGGGCACAAAATTCGTTCAGCTCAGCATTCTTGAATTCTGTTCCATTGTCACAGCGAATAATCTTCACACGTTCATTTTACTGATTCTCCATGAGTATTACAAATTTCTTAACTAAATTGGTTGTCTCGCTTTTCTGTTCCAAGAAGCATACCCAAGTGAAACGTGAAAAATCATCTGTGATGACCAAGCAGTAAGCCTTTCCCCTGATGCTGAGCACATTGACCGGACCAAATAAATCCATATGCAACAGTTCCAAAACCTTTGAAGTGGTGTGGACAGGTTTGGACTTATGAGGCCTACGATGCTGCTTTCCTCGAGCACATGCTTCACATTTCTCTATCTGCATGAAATCCTTGATTGGCAAGTTCCTGACAAGACCTCCTTTTGCTAGTTGATTCAAATTTTTCGTGTTCAGGTGACCCAACCGACGGTGCCACATCATAGCATCATGTTCAGCAATTTCTGAAAACAAACAAGTAACCTGATCAGTAGGAGCTTTATTCATATCAATAACATAAGCATTTCCTCTTCGTTCAGCCTCTATCAGAAACCAGTCTACAGGAATCAGGATTCCTGGTTTCAAGATAACACATCCATTTTTAGTGAAGAGAGCTTCCATTCCTTTGTCACACATCTGCGATACACTCAGCAGACTATGCTTAAGTTCAGGGACATAGTTAACATCTGAAAAGGTAAGGACGCCATTCTTGACAGTGCCTTTCATGATTATTCTTCCTGATTCTACTCCTGCGAAGTTGACACATCATCCACCGTCGAATATCTTGATATCATTCAACTGGGATATGTCTCCCGTCATGTGCCTAGAACAACCACTATCGATAAACCAGAGTCTAAAGATAGCCCTCCATAGTCGTTCCAGCACATAAAGCGGAATCAGTTAGAGACTGGAACCCAGGCCATAGAGGACCTGAGTTTACCATCGCTATCCGTGTAGGTAACTTCGCGAAAGATCATATCATTTTTATTATTGTTTGTGACATTGGGTGGTGCGGTAGAAGTTGATGGTTGTGAACATGGAGACTGGGATCTAACAGGATTTTTTGGTCTCCAATCTTTGGTGTCCGAGACACTTCTGTTTGATGAGAAGAATTTTGTCTTTTCTTGAAACCTGTTCGTTTTAAAAAACTTTTGCCTTTCCTGTTTAGCAAGATTCCAGTCTCTGTCAGAAGGCCTTGCTTTGGAATGTCGATTTTTGATAAAACTTGAGTGCATGCCCTTCTGATGGTACATGTTCCTAGAGTAGTAGGGACGATGAACACAATTTCTGGCAATGTGTCCCGGAATTCCACAGTTAAAACATGTCTTCCTTTTTGAGAAAAAGACATCTAGTTCGGCTTGCGTTATTCTCGAGAACTGATCACGACTTTTCAATTCATTTGACACTGAGTGCCTTGGAGTGTGCTTGTTCTTGGAGGAACCCGCTTTACAGCTGTCAGCACAGTTAGTATCCTCATCTTTACCCTTGAGCTTGGGTTCAGTTTGCTTAAGATTTGAGGTTTCCCTTTTCGCATTCTTCCTTTTCGGCCTTCTGTTTCTACGTGATCGCTTTCTTTTAGGGGGAACAGATTCAGTTGACTCTGTTCTGTTAAGGTCACTTTTGGGATCATTAGATGAACTGTCTGTGGAGGTGACTTTCATAGATTCCTTTTCTTTAGAGACCATGTTTTCAGGAGATTCTGCAGAGAAGGTTTCCACAATAATTTCTTCTATAGTTTCATCATCTGATTCGACTGTGGAATTGATTTCCATGGATTCCTTCTCTATAGCTTTCATGTTTCCATGGCTTTCTGCAGAATTAGACTCTATGGATGTCTCCTCTTCAGCCAGATCAGCCTCTGAGTTCTCGACATCTGATGATTCTGGTAACTCAGATGATGAGCAGTCTGTGTCTAAGACAGCTTGACTATCTTCTTTTGTAATGTTGCTAGAATCGGATTGATCATCACAATTGGAAACAGCAGAAGATTTGAGCTCATTATCTGGGATCCATGAATCCTCTGTTTGATTGCCAAGATCGCCAGATGATCCCTGCTCAACAGTAAATTCTTCATTATCACTATTAGTCACGTCAAAATCATCATTGCTGCAGGGAGCATCTGATGTGTCATTCAATGTTTCAGATATACAGGTGTAGTATTCAGAATTATCAGAATTGTTTTCTGAGTTATTTGAAACAGATGTCTCAAATTCCTCAGATGACACATCAAGCTCTCCTGCTACATCATGCTCAACATTTATAACATTTTCAGCATTTTCAACACATTCATTCTTATCACAAGCATAATCTAAAATAATAGCACCAAATTCATCAGTCTTAGTGGGAACACCCCAAGTCTCAGCAAACTAAGAAAAAACAGAGTTCCATGCATAAATGCCATTTTTATCAGAAACAACATTATCAGTAGCACTTTGAAGTGGTTCATCATCTTCCTTAGACTTCTCTTCAGTTCTTACTGACTCTGCACACAAACTAGAACAATTAGTATTTTCAACAGAATCAAAATTTGATGAGTTTTCCTTCATCTCCTCTGCGGGTTTGTTAACTGGTTCCGTTTTTGTTTCAGTTTCGGATTCAGCATTTATCACGGTTTCATTTTTCTGATCAGACTTATTATCTGCTGATTCATTTTGAACATTGTTATCTTTAACAAAATTCATTGGTTTCTTGAAATCAGCATGTGGATTCCTTTTAGACTTAGATGTATCATATTCAACATAATCACTAGGTTTGCCATACATCATAGTGTCATAATTTTCCATTTCTTGCTCAGTGATTGGCAATCTGGAATAATTATGATTATATGGTGGCGGGACCTTTTTATACCCCAAACCCTTTCCCTTGTTTTCTGGATAAGCAAGTTGCACATTACACAGATTCTGAACTGTGGCACTGGAAGTATCAAACTTCTTGATGTTTAACTCGTTCTATTTGTACTTTCCAGTGAGGAGCTCTAGCTCACCCTTCACAGAGTCACATTCAAGAGTTTTGACTGTGAGACTATGTTTATAGTCATGATCCCAGCATTGCTGCTGATTCACGTCTCTGTGAAGTTGAGCTATGTCCTTTTTAAGTGCTTCAATCTTTTCATAGAGAATTTTGTTATTCTCTCGAAGACTGATGTACTTTCCCATCACAGTATTGTAATCGGTAATTAATGCTAAATTTTGAGATCTTAGCAAAGCAACTTTCTTCCTACAATGTTCGGTACATAAAAGGGAGTTTACCGTCTCAGCGAGTGACTTTGGTTCCTCGGTAATGGCGATCAAACACTGATGAACCTTGTCCACAGCAGCAGATTCAGACATCTTCATAGATTCCACTTGAGCAACAGCATCAGCCCAGTTAAAAACATTCTGCTCTTGAGGAATCAAAGCTCTTCCAGCCCCAGAATTACCCTGTCCACTTGAGGTAGCAGTTTCAGCAGGCGTGACGGGAACCATAGACCTTTCCTTGTTCCTTGCTCCAGCTGCCTGAGTAGCTTCATACCCTATAAGAGCCTTCTTGCAATCCCTAGAGAAATGCCCTGGCTCATAGCACCTGTAGCACCTCAGCCTATTTTTCAGAAATCCTGGACTAGCAGACATAGGACGACGTCCATATCTTTTTGCAAACTTATCAGCTTTGAAGGCAGACATAGCCATGTTCCAAGCCACATCCAGCTCATCCAAGTCCTCTTCCACAACTTGATTCACTTCTGGTGTTATTTCTGTTGAAGGTATGAGTTCTCCTGCCAAGAAGGCATTGAAACTGTTGATCATAGAAGCTGCAAGAGCAAGTTTTTCTTCATTCTGTTTGGTTAAGAAAGCCATGTGGTTCACAGACTGAGTGTTCTAAGGAGCAGACTGAGTGTTTGAATTGAAAGCAGAATTTGCATGTTGTGGCTGAGACTGGGATTGTGGTTGGGTGTTTGTGGTATTAGCAGCGGGTGCCTGAGAGGTTGGAGCAGCCATTCCATACACATAGTTTGGCTTTGGAGCAACAATGGAACTAAAGACAATGTTTGGGTTGAGATTCATGACTCCATGAATAGGACTGAAAACCAGATTTGGATGAGCTTGAGACATTAAAGCAACATTGTTTGGACTAGTTACTCCAGCAGCCATCAGAGAGTTCTTGTGATTGATTTCTCTTTGCTAATTATCAATCTCACAAGATTTGACAGTGGCAATCAACTCAGTTAGTGTCATTTCATTCAGATCTTTGGTACGCTTGATCATAGAAACCTCCGCATCCCATCCTTTCGGTAGAGAGTTAAGCAGTTGACGATTCATTGCACTGTTTGAGATGTCGATTCCAGCACTCACCATTTGAGATACAAGTTTAACAAACCTTCTGACTTGATTTTCAACCGTTTCTCCATAGATGTGATTGAAGGAGCTGAATTGATGATTCATCATGTTAACACGACTGACTTTCATATCTGCATTTCCTTCAAACAGATGTGTTAGTGTGTCCCAGATTTCTTTAGCACTTTTGCGGTTTCTCACTCCAATCGAAATGTCTGGTCCGAGTGCCATTGACAGAGTACCATAAGAAGCTTCATCATCTGCAACAACCTTTCTGTCCTCATCAGTGAAAATCTTTTCGGGCTTCAGAATTTGAGTTTGAGGGTCATCCTTAGTGGCGTACATGATAGTACGTGGCCCGTTTTTGACACTTCTCCAAACGTGAGGCTCTTTTGCCTTGCAGTATTGTTCAAAGCGAAATTTCCATTCGTAGTAGTCATCCCCGTACAAGAAACGCGGAACTTTTGTGGATGTGCCGATAACTTGGTCAAGTTCTAGATGAAATGCCAAAGACTGAGTTTAGATTGCAGCAAGAGTGGCATTAGCAAGATCAGCTGTTGTCACAACACCGTTCATAACACCAGATTGATTCAACATGATTGAAACGTGGTTCGATATGTGGTCCGAAATGGAATCTGAGGTCCGAAATGAAATCTGAATCCGAAATGAGATCTGAGGTCCGAAATGATCATGGATCCGAAATGAAACAAGTTTGAAGAGAATCGTGGTCCGAAATGAGTTCTAATCCGTGATAAAGAGTCCGAAATGAATCATGAAATCTTCAAACAGTGAGATCCGTAATCACTAACTTCTGTCCAAAATGGCTAACTTTAATCCAAAATCTGATGATGTTTGTCCGTAGTCTGATGATCTTATCCGAAATCTGATGATTGTGGTCCGTAATCTGATAATTGCAATCCGAAATCTGATGATGTGATCCGTAATCTGATGAAGACAATCCGTAATTTGATGATGTGATCCGTAATCTGATGATGACGATCCGAAATCTGATGATGATGATCCGAAATCAAGCAAACTTCAAGTCCGTGATGGTTAATGACAGTCCGAAATGGTCCGAAATCTCCTAAAGACAGTCCGAGATCAGCAGAAACAGCCCGAAGTGCAGCAGAAACACCAGAAAACGAAACAGTAACAAACCGGAACAGTAACAGCAACGCGATATCAAATCTGAGCCAGGAAATCAGGTTCAACAGGATCGGATACCAATTGTAAGTCCTGAAACCGAGATCACAATGATATCGCACAACTCGTAAGGTGGCGGAATCACACAAACAAGTTGTAAATGAAACAAGAGATGAAGAAGAAAGATGATTGATATTCAAATGATTCACAAATCTTGCATACAAGTGATTGTCTAATACAAGATTCTCTAAAACCACCAACCATGCACCTATTACATCATTTACTATTTATAGAAGGAGATTAGGGAGTGTGCTCCTTAAAC
>JARYGA010037203.1:0-32533 GCA_030545235.1 Helianthus tuberosus
TTTTGGGGTGATCCATATGTGCCAAACCGTTTTCAACTTTTCAAAACAAAGTCTATGGTTTAAATAAAACAATACGATTTTAATAATGTGAACAACTTGTTGGTGCGTTATCCATAACACGAATGACAATCATTAGCTTTGGCCGAGCCGACCAGTAGTATGTTATGGTACCATAGGACTGACAATCCCGTTACCAGACTGTCCACTGGATTTTGTGGAAGTTTGGGGAATGACAGAAACTGTTTATGATTAATAAACCCTTCAGTGGTTTGTTAATCAATTTAAAGAGACCCTTTGGTGGTCTAGTCAACACAGGTTTGAATGTGTTCATTAAAGAATAACAACAATTTTCACAATTAAAACACGAACGAGTGGTTTATTAAACGGACAATTGGTTTATAACACGGACAATTGGTTTATTACACGGACAATTGGTTTATAACACAGATGATTGGACGATTGGTTTATGGTAAGTGATTTAGATAACGAGACGTGTGTAATATGATAAAAGCATGGTGAATACGCCGCTGGTACTTCCTATATATAAGTGCTTTGATCGTATTACATATCGTAGCATTATCCAAATCACTTGGCCAAATGGTTTTAAACAAGTCACGCAACAATTTTCACTTTAAGATATAAACCATACAATGTTTTCTTTTAAATCGACTTACTACTCGATTTTACAAAAGAAATGTTTTGTCAAGATCATGGCTATAAAGTTTTCTTTCACTTATATCAACTTGTAAAGTTGGTTAAATATATTGCAATGTCAAATACTTTTTGATTTCAAGGTTCACACTCGTCGACTCTTGATGTCAGACGAGGTATTGCAATATGTTTACAAAGCCATGAATTTGACACCCAACAAAACCTATGTACTCGCAAGCTTTTTATGCTGATTGTCTTTTCACATATGTTTCAGGAACCATTATTTGTTGATTTGATTGCATACTTCACATAGGATAGACGCGAGCTTTAGTGATTATAAAACTTGAAAGACAACTGTAATGTTTGTTTGTTTTTATATCCTAGACAATGTAACATATTAATTCAATAAAACAAAACTTTAAATACCATGTGTTGTGAAACAAATTCCTGTAACGTGACTCCTCGATGTTTCGTCGCGGTTTATTGTTTTACGCAATCGGGATGTTACACAACGTGTTTGTTAACTTTCTTAAAAATGTACGTGTTTAATTTTTTCACCACATATATGTATACATATTATTGAACATGGAGTTATGAGTGTTAGCTGCGTAATAAACCGAACAAATATTGATATTGGTACTAATATCGGTACTATCGGTGATTCGTTTTTATGGTTTTCACGCGATGTAAAAAGTGATGATATCCTTTTTGCATAGCAGGACTTTAACCAATAATGAATTCCCACCGCATCGCGCCGGGGAAACCCACTAGTAGACTTAAATACAAGAATACAATTACATGCAAAGTCCACCTAAAATGCAGGAAAGTCTAATCCCTTAGGACAAAGCTAAAACACAAAGAAACCATTTTCTAAAAGACTTTAACCTTAATTTTACGTTTTCACAAACTCGTATCCTGAACTACATACATTAGATTTTATATTCCTGATATATGTATTTAGAATTTGTATTGTATCTTCTACAAATATTTTTTTAAATATTTACCCTATTTTATGATGTATTCAACTTTAAATCCGATTTAACAAGTGGATTGATAATGTGGGGTTATCCTATTTGGTTGAGGCTTGTGCTCTTGGTGAGGTCTCATATTCAAATCAAATCTGGGCAAAGTAGATTAAATTAAGATTAGTGGTGTAATAGAGTAGGACCAAGCTTTTCCATTAAAAAAAATATTGGATCCAATTCTAAAAACGTTATTTGAAAGATCCTACATGTAAGAACGTGGAAGCTACGGTTGCCCCAGTCAACCCTCCGTTGAACATTTGACTTGTAGTTATATATAGGGGTGTGTATTTAATGTATACTAACTACAAGATACCCAGTTGAGAGATTGGTGAATGGAGTCACGCACGCTAGAGATCGTCCTCCACTCCGCAAAGGATCTGTACGACGTCAAATTCTTTGGCACCATGGATCCTTATGCCACCCTTTGGATCGATGGAGGGGGTGGCGGAGCGCAGGAGGTCTTCAAAACCAAGGTGGCTAAGAAGGCTGGTACTTGTCCCGTCTGGGATTATCGCATGGAATTCCAGCTGCATTCCATGAACAGCAACTACACCCTCTTCTGCGAGATCCAACACGCCGGGACGTTTTTCGACCGGATGATAGGAGAAGTCCAAGTGCCTTTTAAAGATCTCCTCGCTTCAAAACAAAAGGCGAGATACCCGGTGAAGATACCGTCCGGGGAGGTACAGGGAGAGATTATCCTTTCTCACAAGTTATCAGAAGAGGTGGTTAGTAACAAGGATGGGATTTCCAGCACCAGCAAAAAGAATGGCATTGGAAAGAGGAACCCCAAAGTACTCAGTTCCGCAAACAAGGTTCAAGGGAAGAAGAAGAAGAAAAATGGGGCGGTAAAACAGTTTGCAATGAATGTGGTCACAGGCGTGGCCACTGCAGCTATTGTGAAGGGGGTCACTGCTGCTGCTATTGGTGGGACAGTTGGAGCTGGGGCTGTACTTGCCACCGAAGATAATATTGACCTTGAAGATGATGATGATCAAGATGTTCAAGACGATGATGAAGAAGATGATGTTGTTCAAGACGATGATGATTATGATGAAGATGATGATTATGATGATGAAGAAGATGATGATGATAACGAAGACGACTACGATGATGAATATGCAGATGATTACTATTAAATACTATTAAGAAGGAAATGAACTAGTTTCAGGGATTTGTTTGGTGCTGTTTAACTTACTTCTTGTATTTAATTTTCAGTATAACATGTTTGGCAAGCAGCATGCTTGGTGTATTATACTTTCTTGTTTAGATTTGATATTTTTCCTTCCTTAAAAAAAAAAAAAGAAAGTGGTTTCGTGAGATCAATGAATTCGAGAAATCCATCGTTAATTTATAAGTTAATTAAATAGTGTTGAATGACTTTTGTATCAAGTGAGATTTTTATTTCCAGTGGATTATTTTGGCTAGGGTTTGCTATCCAGAAAGGGGTAGCGGCGCAGCTTGTTGCTCGCTTACCTGCGATATTGATGTAAAGTGCAATTGCTTTTGAATAGTAATTTAAGCTAAAAAAAAAAAAAATTATTTTGTTAATTTTTTTTCTTTTTTTTTTGGTTGAGATGCAGCGGGCTCTAATGTCAGCTACAGATCCCGTTCTTACGCTGGAGAACCGAATTTACATTGGATATGCTGGTGATCCTTCTTATGCTTTAAGAGTTACACGAAAAAGACGCATAGATGACACAGAGCAAAACACTGAACAAAATGTACTCCAATGCTTTGTTTTGGACCAAAACTGGCCAAAATCCTCATTTTTGCATTCTTTGGTTGGAAGGTCTATTTTCTAACCTATACAAGTTCTTTAGAGGTGGCAAAATGGGCGGGTTAGGTAACGGGTTGATCCAATTAATTGTTTTACATGTCGAAATGGATTGGTGCTTTTGGCCTAACACACTTTTTGACCCATTTCATTTTATTTTCTGTAAATAGTTAGTGTCATATATGCTTACCAAATTATACTATTTTACCAAATTATTCTTTCGAGTCGGGGGTCTCACTAGAAGAAGCCTCTCTATTCCTATGGGGTAGAGGTAAGGCTGTCTATATCTTACCTTCCTCAGACCCTACCTAAGCTTTGCTATTGATGGAATTTACTGAGTATGATGATGATGATGATTTGTTAAAATAATAGATGAAGTTTTATGATTAAAATTTCAGTTTGTGGACTTTTGACCATTTCCATTGGTGTTTATCCCTTTGACTGGTTCGTAAGTAAATTGGTTACAGTGATGGTTTTGCTTGGGTAAACTAAATTTCTTTAGTCTCTATCCTTCTACTAGCCGACCAGGAGTTAGAAAACTCAAGCATATTATATTTATTGTATGCCTGCTAGCAGCTGTCATGACACGCTATATAATTGTTCGAACTGCAGGCCATTTTCTGAAGTTTACATGCCAGCGACTAAGGAGCAATATACTGTTAGTTTTATTGATCAGCCTGATGTAAGTACATTTCTTTTTAACTTCATGTTGCACAGATTGACAAGATTATGTGCTTGTTATTGATCAGTAATCATTTTATTCAAAACCTAGATTGATATGGAAATAAGAGGGTTACTTAGACCTCTATATAGATACCCGCTAGTTTATAATGATCACGGATAAGAACATAACTAGTTAATATGCACCGCAAGCTAAGGACATGCAATGACGCGTAGTTTGGATTGTTTGAAAAGAAACCTAGGCGTTGGCAACAACTTTGTAATGACATGAGAAATCCGATCACTTGTTGATATAAATTGCACAAAAAGATTTCTCTAACCAACCGTTTCTCTAACAATATGAAAATGAACTTCCAAATGCTTTGTCCGTGCAAGGAAGATGTGATTAACCAAAAGGAAGGTTAAAGCAAGATTATTACACTCTAGGGTAGGAGCTAGAGTTTTCCCAATTCCATGTTTATGAGGGAGAGCTTATTCTGATGTTATTGACACTTGATTTAATAATAGAATACATCTTATTATGTTTTACTATGAATGTGTGCTATTATTGGACATCTTTTATGGTTAACTTGGTGTCAACATCTCCATTTCTGTTCATTCTTACAAGGCAAGGGATTGCATGATCATTCGCGATCAGGTTTTATTATTCTAATTTCAATTCGCAAGTTTTTAGTTTATCAATTCAGGAGTCGAACCAGGTCCTGTTCAAAATCTAGGGTTTTGATTTCGGGGTTATAGTGCGAATTAGATAATCTGGAATTCGGTTATTACGCGTTGTGGTTATCTGTGGGTTAAAGCATTATAAGGTTTATTGAATTCAAGGGAATTGAATTTTACGGGCACCGGGGTTCGCATTGGTGGTTAGAAAATTTTAGAAACAAGAAAGTAAGGGTTGTGAGAATTCGAAGTTAGCAATCAGAATAGGGTTCGTGAGTGTATCGAACCGAGTACAGGAGCGTGGAACTGGGTTGTTTGTTTTGTTTCGTTTGTAGTGCGAGGAATAATGAAAATTTAATTCGGTGGTAATACGCGGTCAGTTATATTCGCTGGTGAAGGTGTTAAGGCCAAAAGGTGTTACCGAATATGAAGAACCTAGATTTTATCAATACAAGAATCAAGAAACAGAAAATCCAGGTTTATCTGTCTCAATCTAAATTTTGTATTTGTATTTGTATTTGTATTGATAGTCATAGTTTAGAGAAAGAAACATCGAGCGAGTCGATCCGGAAGAAGGAGCCTGTTGTAACACCCCGCTTTTTGTAACTTTCCTTCTTTAGAAAGTGAGATATTTTTATTTCTTTTTTTTGGAAACTGTAATCGTACCGTGTTCGTATTTTATTTTCAATCTTGTATCCAAGACTTTGATCATAATGGAATACTATTTTTATACATTCTTATACGTGTTGCAATACTTGGGTTATACATTACCAATCTCGAATGCATACGTGCAACCGATACTCAACATACTGGTACTCATAACTTATACGTGCTTGTTAACTATTAAATACATGGTTAAATCCTAATAATAATAATAATAATAATAGTAATGTAAAAATAATAATAGTATATTAATAATACCTAATATAATAACAAATTTTAGTTAAAAAAAAAGAATATGAGCACATGGCCGAAGACGTGAACAACTGTGAATGGCTGAACAACATTGGACCTCTTATTTATTTATTATTGCTCCAATCTTCCCACCTAATTGCATTTAATCCTATATAAATACTAACTTTAATCCCTTCCTATATATACATCATTTCCCCCCACTCTATTCCACTTTCCAATTCCACAAAACGCTCTCAAATACACTCTAAATCACTCAAAAATATTCAGCTTTGAGCAGAAAATTTAAGCCATTCAAAGTGAGTTCTAGCTCACTTCTTCTTCTATTTCTTTCTTGTTTATTCTTCTAAAGCACTTGGATAACCTCTAGGAAGGTTTTCACAAGTTTGATTGGGTAAACTAAGGTGAAACCTCACCATTTTTGAGGTCCAAAGTGCACTTGATTTTCTACTTGTTTTTAACTTCTTATATCTTCATATTCTTGATGAAAACTTGATGGAATCTTGTACCCACGAAGCTCACAACTTAGTCTATGGATGGAGGTTTGTGTTGAGGTGATTTCCATCAATGTTTTGAGTTCAAACACTCATTTAAATTCTGTTTATACATGATAATCGAATAATGAAAACAAGCACAAGTCATCATCTTCCATATGATCAACTTGTAACTTATGAAGTGTGAACAAATGGAAGCTTTGGCTTTCCAAACTAAGTTCCACTACTTCATTTGAAATTGTGCATGAACACTCTAAGTGACTTACTAGAATCAAAGTACCTTAGCCCCGTCTAGTCTTCCTCACTTAGTTAATTCTTTCCAGTATGTGTTGGCACACCCAGGTTGTAGAGTACTTGGTCACTTGAGCTTATGTTAGTTAGGTTTAATACTTGTTATTCATGACCCTCCGAATCATCCTCGTGATGGTTTGTGTAGTTGTGAATCCTTATTATTCCTAACCCTCCAAATCATCCTTGTGATGATTTGTGTTGTGGTGAATCCTTGTTATTCATGACCCTTTGAATCATACTTGTGATGATTTGTGTAGTGGTGAATCCTACAAAGAGGCAATCCTCCATACTTGACATACTTGATATCCTTGATTGGACTTAGCTTAGGTTATTATTATTATTATAACAATATAAGTGTATAAATCCATATTAAACAAAGGCTAAATTTTTGATGATAACCAACCCATAATTATTCGTCATAAAATTAGAATTAAATATTATTTTCGTATACATACTTTTGCTACTTTAAATTCCAAGTCCGAAACTTCTATTCTAAATCCATGAACTTACACACCTTTCTTTTCCAGGTAGGGTGACTTTGGTGATTCCATCCTCAACATACTCAACTCTTCATGGGATTATCAAGTTTGAAGCTTGCAAAACTGTAAGTACACTTGACCCATTTTCGCTTTACACTTTTTGGGTGCAATATGTTAACGTTATAAAAAAACACAAACACATTATACTTTAAGCAATGCACAAAACAATCCAAATACATGCATACTTATTTGTTATACTTGATTCATATTCTTGGGTGATACATTAGTCATTAACTTCGTATAAGCCTCCATTTAACATGTATAGCGCTATAGGAGTAACGCACCACCCGTGAACAAATGGTTGACTTGAATATTGCATGCTATTAATATGTTAATCTTCATAACTTAGATTGCCATGTGGATTCATTTTTAAACATTTTCATACTTATGCTATATACTTAAACCTGTGTACTCACCAATGCTTTTTGTGTTGAACTATATTTTTAACATGTTGCAAGTTGATGATGATGATTATGACGAAATCTAGTATAGACGACTTTAGAAACTCATTTTGAATTTACTAGATTTGGTTTCG
Source organism: Helianthus tuberosus (assembly GCA_030545235.1). Lineage (NCBI taxonomy): Eukaryota > Viridiplantae > Streptophyta > Magnoliopsida > Asterales > Asteraceae > Helianthus > Helianthus tuberosus. The sequence continues at coordinate 7,563 of JARYGA010037203.1, forward strand.
TTATGTTGTTGAATTTGTTGTACTTTGACTTTTCGTTGTCGTAATTTGAATTTCCTATGATGTACTTGACAATTATGATACGATATGAAATCGGTTTTGAATTAATCATTGTCGCAAATAGTGTTATGTGTGATGAGCAATCTATTTCTTCTCACTCCGATGTTTTTGCCATCGGTTGGGGTGTGACAGATTGGTATAGCCATAACTATAGAGGATTAGGTGGAATTGCCATGTTGGACCTAGTCTATAGTAGGTACCATATACTTGACCATTCTTGCTACTTGTTTAAAATGCTTATTCTTCCTATTTGCTTCTTTCTATTTCTTTTGTCTTAATACTTACAACATGTCTTTCCTAAGACATTTACACAATACACTTTTGAAGACTTGAAGACACTCGTAATACAAACGAGACGATTTTACAAAAATAGGCGTGAAACCCATAATTTGGTAAATAACTCTCAATCTGTTTATGCTATTTTGCATGAATTTACGCCATCAAGTTAGGAATGAAATCCACATCTTGATGGTAAATTTCCAATTCAGATGCTAGTGGACCCTTATCAAAGGCTCAAAATTAATTTTGACCCGTCGAGTACCAACCACACTTAGGGTACGAAATCATCAAGTTAGGGGTGAAACCCACATCTTGTCAATTAGTCTCATTCCTCGATTTTCAATCCCGCCAAAGTTTCGATTGTCTCAATCGATTAGGGACGTGTAGTAACTGGAAGGGTAAGATATCGTTAATCGCTTCTCGACGAGAGTATTTAACCTATAGGCCAAAACACATTTCCCTAATTTGAAAGGACTTTCGATTCACTTTGGAATAGTCAACGTTTCTAAACCTGAAACAATCCAATGTTTTATTGAGCCTCTCTTTTATGTTAATTCAACTTATGATTTTATACTTGTTACCTCGTTCATTTCAAAACCGACGCATGATTCGCACGTCTCTCGCAATAAAAAAACAATAATAATTCTCGCGAACAAACTAAATTTATCCTCTTTTACGCATTCATACGCTATTATACTTGTGAATACTTGTTGAATACATGCACATTACGTGAACCATACATGACTACGTGATTCTTACATGCTTATACATGGAAAACCTTATTTTGAATTATGATCAAGTCTCATCCTTTCCTTCTCTTTCGACTCTTAGATGCCTCCGTACAGTTTATCCCACAAGGCCAAGAAGACCAAGTCTGGCTCCAAGTCTAAGTCGAAAAAGGCCTCCAACAACAAATAAGAGTCAATATCAAAGAAAGACCTCGTAGGTCTTATTGCTGAACAAATGGCCGATCAAATGGCCTGAGTCATACCCGACATTGTTAGTAAGATCTAACCTAACCCTGACTCACCTCATGCCTCCTTAGACTCAAAGGTGGAAACACCTAAGGCGATGTTCATGTTTAAAAAATTTATGGCCTGTAAGCCCCTTGACTTCACTTGCAATGATGGTGCCACTGCCCTGCTGACATGGTTCGATGCTATCGAACTCACTTTCCTCCAAAGCAATTCTCCTGACAACCTGCGAACCCTGAACGCTATGGGGGTATTCCGTTCGAAAGCTCTCGAATGGTGGACCTCTGAGCGTAATACGCAAAGAAATGACGTAGCCCATGCCTTGCCCTGGGTTGAACTAAAAAACTTATGAGGGATGAGTTATGTCCTCCCCACGAACTTAGGAAACTGGAAAATGAGTTCTGGAATCTTAAGTAAGTTGGGAATGACAACGATGATCTCACCACTCGCTTCAAGCAACTCAACATCCTATGCTCTGGTCAAGTTGACTCTATCGACAAGGCCGTTACCAAGTACATCCACTGCCTCCCTACCTCCATCATGAACCTCATGGATTCCACTTCACCAAAGACTCTCGAGGATACCTTTCGTTTGGCAGACCGCCTTAACAACAACTGCGTCATTAGTGGGGTTTCTGAAAAGGGTCCATCGAAAAGCGCACACCAAGCTACCACTGATGCCACCACCGTTGAAACCTCACCCTCTCAGTCAACCAAGAAAAACAAAGGCAAGAAACGGAGGGTGTAATGCCCAGCGTCCCTAAACTTTAGACAATTGGCAAGATCAGCCCCTGAACTCCTATTAATTGTCAGTTCTAGTCCTTGTGGTTATGTGATGTTGATACTTTGGAAATTTTGGCGCGAATCTTGTTGATACTATGATGCTTGACTCTTTATTCTAGATGCTTGATTTTTGACACTTAAACTATGAGACTTGATACTTAATCTAGATACTTGACCCTTGATGCTTAATCTAGACACTTGATTCTTGATACTATGGAAACTAGATTCTTATTGTTGATTCTTGATACTTGATACTTGGACTCTTGATTCTTGATGCCTGAGAAACTATGACTCTTGAACCTTAAAACTTATTTGGTGCCTGACTCCTTAGACCCGTGAAACTTGATTCTTGGTTGAACGAGAAACTGGAGCCTTGTCACTGGCGGAATCTATGAAACTTGGAAACTTTTGGCTACTGATGCAATCTAGATATTTTACATAAACTATACATAACGCAACGCCTAACCTAACGCGCAAAACGAATCCAAATCGGGAACGCGGAAAGATGGATTGGCCAGAGTTGCCGTCTAATCGGATGTCCGTCCGATCGGATGACCACCCTATCCACCTTGCGCCTCCTCTACCTCACTTTCTCACTATAAATAGACCTGTCACATCACCATTATCGAGTGATGTGACAACTCTGCTCGACTCAGACACGCAAACACCTTTCTCCTTCATTTTCTTGCTGATTTCGGTACGTTTTAGGCTAGATTCTTGTACTTTCTTGATCTACACATCATCCTTTACGTAATTCTCACTTGAAATTACACTTTTCACCATGAAATCTCCCGGATTTGAGTTCTTGAGGGTGACGTGATCATGAAGGTTTGTACAAACTAACATGTGATGTCATTCTAAGCAAGATTTAGCTCAGATCTAAGATGATTCATGCGTTTTCACACTAAATCTAATCTAAATCTAGACTTTTCCTATAAAACTTGAAAATCCTCAGCTTTTTCTCAAACTTTTACTTTACTCGGTGGAAATCGGGTCTAAACTAACTGTAGATCTGATGAATAGTCTACTGATCCAAATCCCTACCGGAGAAGACGAGCAAAACACGGATTTGACATAAACCCGTCAGTGACATACGACTGATCGGACAGGGGTGATTCCCACGGATCAGAACGGTTGTGAGCTGATAGGTTTACCGTTGTCTCAATACGTGTCGTACCGTCACCAACTAGAAACTTAGAAACTTTTACAAAACGATAAACAAGAACAAGGGTCGCCCGATCGAACGGCAACCCGATCGGATAGCCACCCTATCAGGTGACACTTGCCTTTTGTCTTGAAACTCTCAAACTGTTTGTAAACAATCAAAACTTGGAAGTCTGATCGAATGGCAACCTGATCGGACAGCAGTCCGATCGAACAGCCATCCGATTGGAATGACCGTTTTACCTGCACTCGGATCGAGTGGTAATCCGATCGGATTACCATCCGATCGGACACGCCACTCTGGTTCTTCTTATATGAGTCTCACCCGAACGAGTGGCAACCCGATTGGATGGCCATCCGATCGGGCAGACATTGTCACCTCATACACACAAGGTCATCCGACCGACTGACCATCCAATCGGACAGCCATCCGATCGGACAGTCAGCCGATCCAGTGACTAGTTTAACACTTTATTCAATCTCGATACTCTGCCCGACTCTTACCCTATTGCAATCTAATCAGGCTAAGTCTAAAAAGAGCTCCCTTTGATCCAATAGGAGTTACACTGTTTAGCAACCACTGTGAGTATACTCTATCCCCTTTTTCCTTTAAACTTTTGGGGTGTAACATGTATTCTATGAAACTTAAACTTGAATCTTTGAAACTTATACTCTATCCTATGTGAAACTTGTGATTCTTGATTCTTGACTCTTTGTGATATGTGACGTTTAATCCAGAGTGTGTAGTTCCGCCTTAACAATAGTAGCGCTATAGGAAGATGCATCTCTCCCATTATTCTCGGGGGGTATTGTTAGGAGGATTCTAGTTTACCTTGAGTCATGGGTAAACACTAAAGCACCGGGATACTTGGGCTATCACTGCATGGACTGCGACATTAGCACGGCTAAAACTATTTTAATCTTTACACTATGGATACGAGTTGTTTTTAATCTGTTATTCTATTATCAAACATGTATACTCACCAATACTTTTGTATTGATATTTTAATACATGTTGCAGGCTGATAGGATGCTTTGGAATGCATGGAACCAAGCTAGGAGATGCTTAGAAACGTCACCTAGTTAACTTTGAACCTTTTGAACAATTTGAATAATATTCGTTATGGTTTGTATTTGATACTCGAGTTGGTTCTATTTACATTTAGACAATGTTATGATGAATCTGATCTAAATTCTATTGAAACAAATAGTGTTATGGAATCTCGTGAGCAATCTGAACGCTTAGTGCTCGCACCCCGATGTTTCCACCATCGGTTGGGGTGTGACAGATTGGTATCAGAGCCATAACTATAGGGAATTAGGATACGTAGGAATACTTGCCCTAGTCTATAGTTCTAGGAACTTTGACTCTTATTTGTTGTTTAAGACTTATGCATTCTACCGTATCTGCTTCCCAGCAGCATATATTCCTGCTAAACTTACATGCCTTTCCTAAGGCTAACATAATGTACACTTTATACTATGAAAACACTGTTACACAGTGTTGTTATCTTGCACGAGTTTTGCCCACAGGGTAGGAGTGACATCCGAACCTTGATGGGAAATCTCCATAGTATCCTAGTAGGCCTTGTCTGCGGATAAGAGCCCATAACATTTAGGGTACGATGTTGCTAAGTTAGAGGTGAAACGCTGACCTTGGTAACTAGACCCACTCCTTAATAGTTTATATGTCTCGCCAAAGTCTCGTGACTTCCAATCAATTAGGTACGCGAAGTGACCAAAAGGACGAATATCGTAGGCCTAACATCGATGACGTATTTGTCTAAGTAAGTTAAGACACGTTACCTCAATTCGAAAGGGGTTCGAATCACTTTGGTTAGTCGCCGTTCCTCCACCCGGAACAATCCTATGTTTTAAAAAGCCCTTCTTGTTTTTGTCTATGAGGTATTGAACTTAATTCATTGTTGTTTTGAAATATTTTTACACAAATCTGCACGTTGACCGCAATCTAGAACGTTAATTCTAATCTCAGATTGAACTAAATTTACAAAGTTTTATTCTATGTGTAATCTATATGGTAAACTTAATCGACTAGAATGCTTTGAGGTGTTGATTTTGGGCGTGAAACACTAAGATGACATGGAAGTACGAGACGGAAGTGGCATGTCCGAAGCATGGTGGATACGCCGCTGGTACTTCCTATATATAAGTGCTTCCGGCATGTTACCAACTTTCGTATCAAGTGCCATACGAGATTAGTGTTTGCAGACCAGTGCGGAATGTCTATGCAATTTATGGAAAGCCTATGCAATATGTAAGCCGACTATGTGATTTAGGAGAGTTCTAGCATAATCTATGGTTGATCTATTGTATTAATCTATGATAATCTAGAAAGTTAAACTATTTCGTGCTAATCTATGTTGATCCATCTTGGTCTATTGGTTTAATCTATGATCATCTACTTGGTTAGTCTGTGTTAAACTATCTACTTAAGCAAGCTATAATAACCTATCGATATAATCTATGCCAATCTATGAAATGATCTACGTTAATCTACTTGAGTATTCTACGTTGATCTGTTTTGAGTATCCTATGGGATTTATTTGAGTAATGTACGGCAATCTATTAAACTATGTAAATATATGATGATGATGGGTATGTTGAGTGTTGCGACACGTAGCATGACACCGAGTACGAGGAGAGGCGATGTGCCCGAAGCGTGGTGGATATGCCGCTGGTACTTCCTATATATAAGTGTTTCTGACATGTTGACCAAACTTCGTACAACGTGCCATGTGAAGGTCGTGCTTCTGTGGTGTTAGTCTATCTCGTATCTAAATCCTTTGACCTATCATGAGTGAATCTTTATAATGGGACTTCGTAACCTAGGCTTATACAATCCTTATGTTGGAACTCGTAGATGTCTGCTCGAAGACTCTTTGACAACCTAAGGAAATCAAGGGAGAAGTCCCAGAAAAAGATGATGTCATTCATGGCCGACCAGATCTCTTGGGTCGTGCGAAAGATTGTTTCTGAACTCCAAGGGTCTACCATGTCACACCCCCAAAATCCACCTGCAGAGTACTACCGCTTGGAGGCGTGACTGACCAGGATCCAGCCACCAATTATATTGAACAAGCATATGGGTAGTTATAAAATCCAACCAATACAATTGGTGTTCAAACAAAACATAGTTAAGTTGCAAGCGGAAGCATAAGTCTTAAATCAAAACATAAGTTCAATTGTTCCAAAGTTTAACATGGCACACAGTCGTCCATGTCCCACAACGATCCTCCTCCATGCAAGCTCCAGCAAAGAACCTAAGGACCTGCAAAGCATGTAGTAACGAGTCAACAACAAGTTGAGTGAGTTCACGGTTGGGTGTTCGTTTTAAGTTGTTTCGAAAACAGTTTCCTTTATCTGGCATCCTGCCGTGGGGGTTACCCCATAGTTAAAAACGTGACTGGTTTAATCCCGGTTACTCTGGCTATCCAGCCGTGGGGGCTACCCCGTGTTAGTTATCTGGCATTTCGGCCGTGGGGGCTACCCCATGTATACACTAGACTCGTTACCATATCGACTGCTGACTGTAGTCATGTTTAAGTGCCCTGAAACTGTCAATGTCTATCATCATTGACGTGCCCCAGATCCATTAGTTCACGCCCGTCCTCTGCGGCACGGTGTGAGGTTTGTCAGACCTAAATAGCGCTATCTAACTAATGACCCGCTCGCCATTGGCCCGGCGATTAAGTCGATATAAAAATGAGGGACTTCGTGATAGAGTTTTGGTCTAGTACGAGTTATCTGTCCGTGAGGACGAGGAATTACATTCCTGAACCTTTGCTGTCCTACCCAAGGAGGACGAGGAACCCATGTTCCTTAACCCCAATTCCCGACCCCTGGGAATCCCATGCTTTGTAGAGGGTGTGAACTCACCTTGGTTTGCTCGGTTTGACTAGTTACGTGTTTCAAGTTGCTCAAAACAATCCTAACATAGTTTATCAGTAACAATCAGTGTCGCATTCAATTTAAATCACGTATTTTGTCACATAATACACTGTACACATTCGGAACGCAAGTTATTTCAAATCACAAGTATTATCTACTAATTAACACTTGACAGTTTATTGCCTCAATCCTATTAAAGCGCAGCCCACATGACAATTAACATAGTTCAAATGTAGCAGTCCATTTAATATGTGATGACCCAACTAATATGTACACAATTTATCACTGTATTCGGCCCAGATTAGTGTGTGAAGCCCCAAACAATACTTATATTACTTACTCCATCAATCCCCCTATTTCATCATGTACAGCTAATGAGATTTATGCACAAAACAGAACAATATATTTCATCAATGTTAATTGGGTCCATAACTTTAAAACTTCGGCTCACATGTGTTTACCCAAACCGATTTATGAATTAATTGAATCAAGATAGTGGCCGACCACCTATATTCCAAATATTATCCTATTGTTTCTCTTATGTAATTTGATAGGACCAAATCAATTAACAAACGACAAATTCAATCATGTGCAAACTATCAAATTTGTGGGCTGCAATAATAAATGATGAGCTGACACTTTGAACTTCACAATCACATGCGATAACCATATGCAAATATTATCTATTGTATTTATCAACTACTATGCACGAATCCTTATTTCCTTAATTCAACCATCTACGGTCTAACAATATATGAATCAACAATATCATGTAGCAATCGACACATAATCATCATTTAATCCCCACTATTACAATACACACAAATAAGAGACTAACGTCATACAAGGAGTCGACATCATTTAAATCATGTGTAACAACACCGCATACTCAAAATCAACTAGGCTTGACATCCAATAAACAACAAAGATTGAAATACCATAAACATACTAACCGATTACTAGATGATGCTAGCCCGAGACCAGTTTCAAGGTGAATCCTACTTTGAACAGATGAGGGCTGCCGTCGACCTCAGTATACGCAAGAGGGTGTTTAGGGTTATGATATCTTTTATAATCAGGCACCCCCCCCCCCAAAATTGAAATATACGAGCCCCTACACTACCGGGCCTAATTTTTGGGTTATTCACAAGGCTTTGGGCCATGAAGGGGGTTAAATGTGTGGGGGAGGGTTTAAGTAAGGCATATGGGCTCTGGCCCAGTTGTGACATTAGACAAAACCCACTACCATTTCTTACCCTACCACGTACGAACACATAAACTATTGCGACATGAATAGCTCAACACATAAAATACATTTGACTGTTTCCCGTATAGATAACCTACACACATAACATTTCATTAAGCACATAGTGTTCACATACGTAACATTAAGCACATAAATAGGTTCTGAAATACGAGTTGTCACATTATCCCCAAGTTGAAAGAAATTTCGTCCCGAAATTTGGTACGTACTCACTGAGGAAGCTAGTTAAGTTGCATGGTTTTTCCTGGTTTTCCCGGGGTGTCACATCCACCCCCCGTTGATCTGGAATTTCGTCCCGAAATTCCGTAGCTTCAGCCTCAGTAGTGGTTGTACTGTTTGCGAACAGTTGGGGATACTTTTGTTTCATCTGATCTTCGCGCTCCCAGGTGAACTCTGGGCCGCGACGTGAGTTCCAACGAACTCGAACGAGAGGTATTCTAGTGCTCTTGAGGACCTTAACATCCCGGTCCGTGATTTCGACTGGTTCCTCGACGAATCGTAATTGTTCGTCGATAGTGAGTTCCTTCAGAGGAACTACGTGGGTCTCATCTGACGGACACTTCTTCAGATTCGACACGTGAAAAACGTTGTGAACTGCACCGAGTTCCGCTGGTAAGTTTAGTCTGTAGGCCACCCTGCCTATTTTCTCAATGACTTCGAAAGGTCCAACGTATCGTGGGTTTAGTTTGCCGCGTTTACCAAAACGAACCACACCCTTCCAGGGTGAAACTTTGAGTAGTACCCGCTCCCCAACCTGGAGCTCAAGTGGTTTCCTGCCCATGTCGGCGTAAACTTTCTGACGTTCGCGAGCTGCCGTCATGCGTTTTCGTATTTGAGCAATTTGTTCGGTCGTGTCTACCACATATTCTGGACCAGTGATCTGACTATCTCCCACCTCTGCCCAGCAAAGAGGTGACCGGCATTTACGTCCGTACAATGCCTCAAATGGAGCAGCTTTAATGCTGGTGTGGTAGCTGTTATTGTACGATAATTCCACAAGTGGCAGATGCTTTTCCCAGCGGTTACCAAAGTCGATTACACATGCACGAAGCATGTCTTCTAAGGTTTGAATAGTGCGCTCGGACTGCCCGTCCGTCTGAGGGTGATACGCTGTGCTCATATCTAATCGTGAGCCAAAGGATTTGTGCATCGCTTGCCACAGCTCTGAAGTAAAACGCGCATCTCGATCTGAGATAATAGAGGTGGGCACCCCGTGCCTCGAAACAACTTCCTTGAGGTAAATTTCTGCGAGTGTGGAGAACTTATCCATCTCCTTGATAGCCAGGAAGTGTGCAGATTTTGTAAGTCGATCCACGATCACCCAAATAGTATCGTTTCCGCGCTGGGATCTAGGCAGGCCAGTGACAAAATCCATGGAAATTTGCTCCCATTTCCATTGAGGTATCTCTGGTTGTTGGAGTAGGCCTGATGGTTTCTGGTATTCAGACTTGACTCTCGCACAAGTCAAACACTTGCTGACATAGGTCGCTATGTGGGCCTTCATGCTAGGCCACCAATACGTAGTTCTGATGTCGTGGTACATTTTATCCGAACCATGATGTACCGAGTAGCGAGACTTGTGTGCTTCGTCCATCACAAGCTCTCGTAAGTTTCCATAGAGTGGGACCCAAACGCGTCCCGTTACGTAGTAAGCGCCGTCTTCCTTCCGTTCTAGGCGTTGCCTTGATCCGCGTAGGGCTTCAGCCCTGACGTTTTCTTGTTTCAATGCTTCTATCTGAGCATCTCGTATCTGGGAAGGGAGACTAGAATGTATAGTGAGCTGCAATGCTCGCACGCGCCTAGGCGTAGTGTCCTTCCGACTAAGGGCATCAGCCACAACATTGGCTTTGCCCGGATGATACTTGATTGCACATTCGTAATCGTTCAGTAGTTCGACCCACCGTCGTTGTCGCATATTCAGTTCCTTCTGCTTGAAGATATGCTCGAGGCTCCTGTGGTCAGTGTAGATGGCGCACTTGGTACCGTACAAGTAATGCCGCCATAACTTAAGTGCAAAAACAACAGCTCCCAGCTCTAAATCGTGCGTAGTGTAGTTCTTTTCATGAACCTTGAGTTGGCGTGAGGCGTAGGCTATAACTTTGTCTCGTTGCATCAACACGCAACCAAGACCTTGAATTGATGCGTCGCAGTAAACCACAAAATCGTCTGTGCCTTCCGGCAAGGAAAGGATAGGTGCGCTACAGAGTCTATCCTTTAGGTGCTGAAATGCCAACTCCTGTGCGTTTCCCCAGCGATAAACAACGCCCTTCTGCGTTAGTGAGGTGAGAGGCTGTGCAATCTTAGAAAAATCCTTTATGAATCTCCGGTAGTATCCCGCCAAACCCAAGAACTGGCGAATATCCTTTGGTGTACGAGGTGCATGCCAGTTCTTAATCGAGTCTATCTTGGATGGATCAACGTGAATCCCATCCTTGTTTACCACGTGGCCTAGGAAATGGACTTCTCGAAGCCAGAAGTCGCATTTCGAGAACTTTGCATAAAGCTGTTCTGTTCGAAGGAGTTCCAGAATAAGTCGTAAATGCTGCTCGTGTTCCTCCCGACTCTTGGAATAGATCAGGATGTCGTCGATGAAGACTATAACGAACTTGTCCAGGTAAGGCTTGCACACTCGGTTCATCAAGTCCATGAAAACCGCAGGTGCGTTTGTCATCCCAAAAGGCATGACCAAAAACTCATAGTGCCCGTATCGAGTTCTGAAAGCTGTTTTGGAGACGTCCTCTTCCCGGACTCTCAGCTGGTGATAACCCGATCTCAAATCGATCTTCGAATAGTAGCTCGACCCTTGCAGCTGGTCGAACAAGTCGTCGATACGCGGTAGAGGATAACGATTCTTCACCGTCACCTTGTTGAGTTCTCGGTAGTCGATGCACATTCTGAAAGTACCGTCTTTCTTCTTTACAAACAGCACTGGAGCTCCCCAGGGCGATGAGCTAGGACGAATAAAACCCTTATCCAAGAGTTCTTGTAGTTGCGTGGAGAGTTCCTTCAACTCTGATGGGGCTAAACGATAAGGTGCACGAGCTATAGGCGCAGCTCCAGGAGCTAATTCAATCTGAAACTCGACTTGGCGATGGGGAGGAAGACCAGGTAATTCCTCAGGAAATACCTCTGGATAATCGCGTACAACTGGAAAATCTTCTATCTTCTTCTCTTTTTCTGAGGTGTCGGTAATGAGAGCCAAAATGGCAGTGTGGCCCTTTCGCAAGCACTTTTGGGCCTTAAGGAGAGAAATGACGTTCTCAACGGCACTCCTCTTGTCGCCATGAATCATGAGAGGTTCACCACCGGGACCTGGAATACGGACAACCTTCTCGTTGCAAAGAATCTATGCTCGATGTTGGGATAACCAATCCATCCCAATGACAACGTCGAAGCTACCCAAGACAATAGGAATGAGGTCGATAGAGAAGGTCTGGTCAGCGAGAATAAGTTTACAACCCTTGACTAGGTGTGTGGCTTCTAAACTCTTACCATTTGCTAACTCTACGGTGTGCTTGTTGTTCAAAGGTGTTGGAATACGCTTAAGCATTCGACTAACTTCTAGTGACATGTAGCTAGTATCGGCACCCGAATCAAATAAAACTGAAACATAAAAGTCGTCGAGAAGGAACTTACCCGCCACAACATTGGGGTCATTCCTTGCTTCACCTTGTCCAATCACAAACATCCGCCCCCTGGCGCCATTGTTGTTGTTGTTCCCATTGTTACCATTCCCCTGATTGTTGTTATTGTTGTTGTTGTTGTTCTGGTTCCTGTTCAGTTGGGGACAGTCTCTCTTGAAGTGGCCCTCAGCTCCACACTGAAAGCACCCTTTGTTATCACCTTGCTGCTGCTTGCTGACGATTCTGATTGGCGGGGTATAAGCTCCTGCAATCCTTTGCAGCGTGACCAGGCTTGTTGCACCGATGACAGTTGCCCCTGTTGCATGGCCCGCTGTGGTGCAGGCTGCAGCGATTGCATTTGGGGTGATTTCCTTTGTACCCACCATGGCTTTGACCACCAGACGATTGCTGATTAGGGCTCTTGTAGTCATCAGTCTTCCTCTGCTGAGACTGGGATTGAACAGAAGTCGAACCCTTACTTAAAGTTCCATCCCATTTCCGTTTGTTGTCACTAGAGGCACCAGAAGTAGTTGCAGCACCTATGCGTTTTGGTAACTTGTTCTGCTCCACCGCCTGATCCGTGAGACGGTGAGCCAGCTGAACAGTTTGCTGGTAGGTGGCGAGGTTCGCTGAAGTCACATGACTTTGGATTTCCGGCACTAAGCCCTGAAGAAACAGTTCGATGCGTTTGATGGGAGGATCCACCATAGTAGGGCACAGAATTGCCAGTTCGTTCGACCTTTTCACATAAGCTTCAATTTCCGACCCCGTCATCTTGAGGTTGAAGAACTCCACTTCCAGTTTGTGAATCTCATCCCGACTGCAGTATTCTTCTTTGATCATTTCCTTAAAAGTTTCCCAAGGGGTGGCGTTGGCAGCAACCAACCCCAGCATCTGAACCTGAGCGTTCCACCATGTGAGGGCTAAACCCTCGAGAGTACCAGTAGCATGCTTCACCCTGCGCGCCTCAGGGCATTCGCACATTTCGAAGACAGATTCTTGTTTCTCAAACCAGTGTAGGAGACCTACTGCTCCTTCAGTGCCGCTAAAAGTAGTTGGTCGGCAGTCCATGAAAGTCTTAAAAGTGCACACGGGTGGCTGAACGTGCTGACCTATCGTAGGTGAAAGAAAAGACAGAGTTTAACACAAAGGTTGGTTCACGAGAGTAGGATCCTAAAGATCCTAGAATGAGTTCGGACTGCAGGATATACCTCCTGCGTGTGCAGCTGCAAGTGCTGCGGCAACTCGTTCGTTGATCAGAGCCGTCAACTGGGCTTGTGTTAGGTTAACGCGTCCAGACATGATCTTCATATCAAGAAGAACGTGAGTGAGAGGGGTTCGCGAAAGTGCGATGATAGGATAGAGTAAGCACGCACGTGTTCAAGCAACAGTAGTTATACTAACCAAGCATACCATGAGCAATGTACTATGTAGCTAACAAGTAGGCAATATATACACAGATCATATCACCTAGAATGTCGAGCCTTGCATGTGGAGTGAAGCATCGTTGTGGACCGTTGAGCACTGTACAGGTTATAGTCTGGTTTTAACAAAAACGTTTTCCCTTTATTAAAACCAAGTTCTCTATAACCAATGGCTCTGATACCAATCTGTCACACCCCCAAAATCCACCTGCGGAGTACTACCGCTTGGAGGCGTGACTGACCAGGATCCAGCCACCAATTATATTGAACAAGCATATGGGTAGTTATAAAATCCAACCAATACAATTGGTGTTCAAACAAAACATAGTTAAGTTGCAAGCAGAAGCATAAGTCTTAAATCAAAACATAAGTTCAATTGTTCCAAAGTTTAACATGGCACACAGTCGTCCATGTCCCACAACGATCCTCCTCCATGCAAGCTCCAGCAAAGAACCTAAGGACCTGCAAAGCATGTAGTAACGAGTCAACAACAAGTTGAGTGAGTTCACGGTTGGGTGTTCGTTTTAAGTTGTTTCGAAAACAGTTTCCTTTAGCTGGCATCCTGCCGTGGGGGTTACCCCATAGTTAAAAACGTGACTTGTTTATTCCCGGTTACTCTGGCAATCCTGCCGTGGGGGCTACCCCGTGTTAGTTATCTGGCATTTCGGCCGTGGGGGCTACCCCATGTATACACTAGACTCGTTACCATATCGACTGCTGACTGTAGTCATGTTTAAGTGCCCTGAAACTGTCAATGTCTATCATCATTGACGTGCCCCAGATCCATTAGTTCACGCCCGTCCTCTGCGGCACGGTGTGAGGTTTGTCAGACCTAAATAGCGCTATCTAACTAATGACCCGCTCGCCATTGGCCCGGCGATTAAGTCGATATAAAAATGAGGGACTTCGTGATAGAGTTTTGGTCTAGTACGAGTTATCTGTCCGTGAGGACGAGGAATTACATTCCTGAACCTTTGCTGTCCTACCCAAGGAGGACGAGGAACCCATGTTCCTTAACCCCAATTCCCGACCCCTGGGAATCCCATGCTTTGTAGAGGGTGTGAACTCACCTTGGTTTGCTCGGTTTGACTAGTTACGTGTTTCAAGTTGCTCAAAACAATCCTAACATAGTTTATCAGTAACAATCAGTGTCGCATTCAATTTAAATCACGTATTTTGTCACATAATACACTGTACACATTCGGAACGCAAGTTATTTCAAATCACAAGTATTATCTACTAATTAACACTTGACAGTTTATTGCCTCAATCCTATTAAAGCGCAGCCCACATGACAATTAACATAGTTCAAATGTAGCAGTCCATTTAATATGTGATGACCCAACTAATATGTACACAATTTATCACTGTATTCGGCCCAGATTAGTGTGTGAAGCCCCAAACAATACTTATATTACTTACTCCATCAATCCCCCTATTTCATCATGTACAGCTAATGAGATTTATGCACAAAACAGAACAATATATTTCATCAATGTTAATTGGGTCCATAACTTTAAAACTTCGGCTCACATGTGTTTACCCAAACCGATTTATGAATTAATTGAATCAAGATAGTGGCCGACCACCTATATTCCAAATATTATCCTATTGTTTCTCTTATGTAATTTGATAGGACCAAATCAATTAACAAACGACAAATTCAATCATGTGCAAACTATCAAATTTGTGGGCTGCAATAATAAATGATGAGCTGACACTTTGAACTTCACAATCACATGCGACAACCATATGCAAATATTATCTATTGTATTTATCAACTACTATGCACGAATCCTTATTTCCTTAATTCAACCATCTACGGTCTAACAATATATGAATCAACAATATCATGTAGCAATCGACACATAATCATCATTTAATCCCCACTATTACAATACACACAAATAAGAGACTAACGTCATACAAGGAGTCGACATCATTTAAATCATGTGTAACAACACCGCATACTCAAAATCAACTAGGCTTGACATCCAATAAACAACAAAGATTGAAATACCATAAACATACTAACCGATTACTAGATGATGCTAGCCCGAGACCAGTTTCAAGGTGAATCCTACTTTGAACAGATGAGGGCTGCCGTCGACCTCAGTATACGCAAGAGGGTGTTTAGGGTTATGATATCTTTTATAATCAGGCACCCCCCCCCCCCCAAAATTGAAATATACGAGCCCCTACACTACCGGGCCTAATTTTTGGGTTATTCACAAGGCTTTGGGCCATGAAGGGGGTTAAATGTGTGGGGGAGGGTTTAAGTAAGGCATATGGGCTCTGGCCCAGTTGTGACATTAGATAAAACCCACTACCATTTCTTACCCTACCACGTACGAACACATAAACTATTGCGACATGAATAGTTCAACACATAAAATACATTTGACTGTTTCCCGTATAGATAACCTACACACATAACATTTCATTAAGCACATAGTGTTCACATACGTAACATTAAGCACATAAATAGGTTCTGAAATACGAGTTGTCACATACCACTCCTCCGTCCTCTGTGGACTTTAAAGTAGAGAAGCCGACAGCTACCAAGTTCAACTACAAACACTTCGTCTCCTGCAATCCCAAGCCGTTTACGGGCAGTGATGGGGTGACAGCTATGCTTGAGTTTTTTGACAGTATAGAGGTCACCTTCATCAACAGTGAATGCCCCGAACAATTGAAAACCAAGAGTGCAACTGGAGTGTTTCAGGGTAGGGCTTTGGAATGGTGGTCCAATGAAAGAAACATCCGTACAAATGAGGCAGCCTATGCTTTACCATGGGCCGAGGTGCGAGAACTCATGATGCTCGAGTTCTGTCCTCCCCATGAGCAGCTCAAGCTTGAAGAAGAATTCTAGCATTTGAAGCAAGTTGGTGATGACAACATGGCGTATACTACCCGGTTCAAGCAGTTAAGTTTCACCGTTCCTCACTTGGTCTCGACTCCGAAGCGGATGATAACCAAGTACATCAATGGTCTACCGCCCGCTATGCGCGATTCCATCGAAGCAGCTCAGCTAGAAACTATTGAGGAAGTTTACCGTCTCGCAGCAAGTCTCAACAACAATCGTGTGCGTGATAAATAGTTTGCTACCCCTGCCCCTCCAAATTCTGCAAATCAAGTCACTCAGCAGCCAAGTGGTAGCAAGAACAAGAAACGGAAAGCTCAGGGTTCGGGATGTAATGCTATTACCTCTGCTGCTAACCCTGCTACTAAGCCTGTTCCTGCTACTGCTGCTGCTAACCCTGCTGCTCCTGAAGTGAAGAAGCAATACACTGGACCTCATCCCAAGTGTGCGACACGCAACTACCATCATCCTACTGCGTCAGCATGTCGTCTATGCACCAACTGTAACCGCTATGGTCACACGACTCCCTACTGTCGTCAAGCTAACCCAGCCCCGCAAGCTTAACAAGCCCCAGGTCAGACAACTCTACCAGCGCCACCAGCACCTCTGCAGAACCCAAGGCCAGTCAATGTTGTTCGTGCATGCTACAAGTGTGGAGATACTACCCACCTCCGTAACCAGTGTCCTCAGATGAACCAGGACCAGCAGCCAGCCGCTCGTGGACGAGTGTTCAATCTAAATGCAAATCAGGCTCGTAATGACAATGATGTTGTCAATGGTATGTTCCTTGTTAATAACCTTTATGCTTCGATTCTATTTGATACTGGTGCCGATAGAAGCTTTGTGTCCGTGGAATTTGAGTCTTTGATAAACTGTACACGCTCCAAGTTACCTGAGTCGTTCTCTGTGGAAGTCGCTAATGGTAAGTCGATTCTTGTAAATTCTATTGTGCGTGATTGTTCCTTGATTCTTAACGATCACGTCTTCTCTATTGATCATATACCCATGAGATTGGGTAGTTTCGATGTCATCATTGGCATGGACTGGTTGCGTAAGAACCACGCCAAGATTGTGTGTCACGAGAAACTTGTTCGTCTTCCTCTTCCCTCTGGTGATACCTTGATCGTCTATGGAGACTGACCTTCAAAAGGACTGAGATTGATGTCATGCACACAAGCGAGCAGAAGCTTACGTAAACAGAACCCTGCCTTCTTGGCCCACGTGGTGGAACAAAAAGACAAGGGGAAGAGCATAAGCGATGTCCCAGTGTTGTGTGACTTCACTGATGTCTTTCCTGAAGATCTTCCTGGTCTTCCCCCTCTCAGATCCGTCGACTTTCGTATTGATCTCGTGCCTGGCGCGACTCTTGTCGCCAGGGCTCCTTACCGTCTTGCACCTTCTGAGATGCAAGAGTTATCTAGTCAACTCCAGGAGCTACTCGATAAGGGTTTTATTCGTCCAAGTACCTCCCCGTGGGGTGCTCCAGTTTTATTCATCAAGAAGAAGGATGGTTCCTTCCGTATGTGTATCGACTATCGTGAACTGAATAAGCTTACCGTGAAGAACCGTTATCCGCTTCCTCGTATTGATGACCTATTTGACCAACTACAGGGTGCGTCCTGCTTCTCAAAAATTGACCTACGTTCTGGATATCATCAGCTACGTGTCCTAGAAGATGATATCCCTAAGACGGCGTTTCGTACCCGATATGGGCACTACGAGTTTGTAGTCATGCCTTTTAGCTTAACCAACGCACCTGCAGTGTTCATGGACCTTATGAACCGTGTGTGCAAACCCTATTTGGATCGTTTTGTGATAGTCTTTATTGATGATATTCTTATTTATTCTAAGTCTAAAGCTGATCATGCTCGCCATTTACGTCTAATGCTTGAACTTTTACGTGGTGAACGTCTGTATGCTAAATTTTCTAAGTGTGAGTTTTGGATTGACGAAGTGCAATTTCTTGGTCATATAGTTAGTAGTCAGGGTATTCATGTCGACCCTTCTAAGATTGAGGCAGTGAAGAATTGGTGTACACCTAAATCCGTGTCTGAGATTCGTTCTTTCCTTGGACTGGCGGGTTATTACCGCCGGTTCATCGCGGATTTTTCAAAAATCGCTGTTCCTCTTACTACGCTAACCCAAAAGGAGAAACCTTTTGTTTGGGGTCCCGAGCAAGAAAACTCCTTTCAAACCCTTAAGAATCTTTTGTGTAATGCTCCTGTGTTAACTCTACCTGATGGCAACGACGATTTTGTGGAATATTGTGATGCCTCGAACCGTGGATTGGGCTGTGTGCTCATGCAACGGGACAAGGTTATTGCTTATGCCTCTCGGCAGCTCAAGGTACATGAGAAAAACTACACTACTCACGATCTGGAGCTTGGTGCAGTTATTTTTGCGTTAAAGATCTGGCGACACTACCTGTATGGTACGAAGTGTGTGGTCTTCATCGACCATAGGAGCCTTCAGCATATCTTTGACCAAAAAGAGCTGAACATGCGACAGAGACGTTGGTTGGAATTGCTTAACGATTACGACTGCGAAATTCGCTACCATCCTGGCAAGGCGAACGTAGTAGCCGACGCCCTTAGTCGTAAGACCCATTTCAAGGCTATTCGTATCTCTAGTGATCTACATGCTTGTATTCGTGAAGCTCAGTTTTCGTCAGCAAATGAAGGAAGTCTAACTGTCGAACTTCATGGCGCTAATGTGAATCATCTCGAAACTAAATCTGATGGTCTGCAGTATTATCTGAATCGCATCTGGGTGCCAGATCGCGATAATCTCCGTGAGCTCATTATGACCGAGGCTCACAAATCCCGTTACTCTATCCATCCAGGTGCCGACAAGATGTACCAAGATCTGCGTACAACTTATTGGTGGCCTGGCATAAAGAGGGACATTGCTGTCTATGTGTCTAAGTGCCTTACCTGCTCGAAGGTAAAGGCTGAACACCAGCATCCTTCTGGACTCTTAGAGCAACCCAGAATCCCTGTTTGGAAGTGGGATAGCATTGCAATGGACTTTATTACCAAACTACCCCGTACCTCTAAAGGTCACGATAGTATCTAGGTGATTATAGATCGGCTGACCAAATCCGCTCACTTTCTTCCTATTCGTGAGGATTACAAAGTGGAGAAACTTGCTCGAGTCTATACCGATGAGATTATAAGCCGTCATGGCGTACCTTTAGACATAATCTCCGACCGTGATGGTCGTTTTACTTCACGTCTTTGGCAAACATTTCAGTCTGCTATGGGTTCGCACTTGAATCTTAGCACTGCTTTTCATCCTCAGACGGATGGACAGACCGAGGCACTATTCAAACCCTAGAGGACATGCTCCGTTCTTGTGTCATCGATTTTGGTGGTAACTGGGATGTACATTTACCATTGATAGAATTCTCGTACAACAATAACTACCATTCCAGTATTAAGATGGCTCATTTCGAAGCTTTATATGGGCGAAAATGCCGATCCCCTCTCAGCTGGCATGAGGTTGGGGAAAAGCAGTTCACTGGCCCTGAAATTGTTCAAGAGACGACGGATAAGATTCTTCAGATCCGTGATAACTTGATCAAGGCTAGGAGCAGACAAAAGAGCTATGCTGATAATAGCGGAAGCCTTCGGAATTTGCTGTTGGTGACCGAGTTCTTCTCAAGGTATCTCCCTGGAAGGGAGTAGTTCGTTTTGGGAAGAAGGGAAAGCTTGCTCCTCGCTTTGTGGGTCCTTTCGTGGTACTTGAAAGGATTGGCAAGGTAGCATACAAACTCGACTTGCCACAAGAACTAAATAACGTGCATCCAGTGTTCCACGTATCCAATTTACGTAAATGCCTAGCCGACGAGGGACTTCTGGTTCCCCTTAAAGACTTGCAAATAAACGAAGCTGTTCATTTCGTGGAGAAACCGGTCGAAATCATGGATCAAGCTGTCAAGCGTCTGAGGCGCAGCAAAATTCCCATTGTTAAGGTTCGATGGGAAGGAAAGCGTGGTACCGAATTCACTTGGGAGCAGAAAAGTGACATGAAGGCCAAGTATCCGCAGCTCTTCGAGCAGTCTTCATCTAAGATTTCGGGGATGAAATCTCCTAAAGGAGGGGATACTGTAACGCCCAGCGTCCCTAAACTTTAGACACTTGGCAAGATCAGCCCCTGAACTCCTATTAATTGTCAATTCTAGTCCTTGTGGTTATGTGATGTTGATACTTTGGAAATTTTGGCGTGAATCTTGTTGATACTATGATGCTTGACTCTTTATTCTAGATGCTTGATTTTTGACACTTAAACTATGAGACTTGATACTTAATCTAGATACTTGACCCTTGATGCTTAATCTAGACTCTTGATTCTTGATACTATGGAAACTATATTCTTATTGTTGATTCTTGATAATTGATACTTGATACTTGGACTCTTGATTCTTGATGCCTGAGAAACTATACCTCTTGACCCTTAAAACTTATTTGGTTCCTGACTCCTTAGACCCGTGAAACTTGATTCTTGGTTGAATGAGAGACTAGAGCCTTGTCACTGGCGGAATCTATGAAACTTGGAAACTTTTGGGTAGTGATGCAATCTAGATATTTTACATAAACTATACATAACGCATCGCCTAACCTAACGCGCAAAACGAATCCAAATCGGGAACGCGGAAAGATGGATTGGCCAGAGAGGCCATCTGATCGGATGTTCGTTCGATCGGATGACCACCCGAACGGGTGACCACCCTATCCACCTTGTGCCGCCTCTACCTCACTTTCTCACTATAAATAGACCTGTCACATCACCATTATCGAGTGATGTGGCAGCTCTGCTCGACTCAGACACGCAAACACCTTTCTCCTTCATTTTCTTGCTGATTTCGGTACGTTTTAGGCTAGATTCTTGTACTTTCTTGATCTACACATCATCCTTTACGTAATTCTCACTTGAAATTTCACTTTTCACCATGAAATCTCCCGGATTTGAGTTCTTGAGGGTGACGTCATCATGAAGGTTTGTACAAACTAACATGTGATGTCATTCTAAGCAAGATTTAGCTCAGATCTAAGATGATTAATGCGTTTTCACACTAAATCTAATCTAAATCTAGACTTTTCCTATAAAACTTGAAAATCCTCATCTTTTTCTCAAACTTTTACTTTATTCGGTGGAAATCGGGTCTAAACTAACTGTAGATCTGATGAATAGTCTAGAGTTTGTACAGATCCAAATCCCTACCGGAGAAGATGAGCAAAACACAGATTTTGACATAAACCCGTCAGAGACATACGACTGATCGGACAGGGGTGATTCCCACCGATCAGAACAGTTGTGAGCTGATAGGTTTAACGTTGTCTCTATACATGTCGTACCGTCACCAACTAGAAACTTAGAAACTTTTACAAAATGATAAACAAGAACAAGGGTCGCCCGATCGAACGGCAACCCGATCGGACAACAGTCCGATCGGATAGCCACCCTATCAGGTGACACTTGCCTTTTGTCTTGAAACTCTTAAACTCTTGGTAAACAATCAAAACTTGGAAGTCTGATCGAATGGCAACCCGATCGGACAACAGTCCGATCTAACAGCCATCCGATTGGAATGACCGGTTTACCTGCACTCGGATCGAGTGGTAATCCGATCGGACACGCCACCCTGGTTCCTCTTATGTGAGTCTCACCCGAACGAGTGGTAACCCGATCGGATGGCCATCCGATCGGGCAGACATTGTCACCTCACACACACAAGGGTCATCCGACCGACTGACCATCCGATCGGACAACCATCCGATCGGAAAGCCAGCCGATCCAGTGACTAGTTTAACACTTTATTCAATCTCGATACTCTGCCCGATTCTTACCCTATTGCAATCTAATCAGGCTAAGTCTAAAAAGAGCTCCCTTTGATCCAATAGCAGTTACACCGTTTAGCAACCACTGTGAGTATACTCTATCCCTTTTTCCTTTAAACTTTTGGGGTGTAACATGTATTCTATGAAACTTAAACTTGAATCTTTGAAACTTATACTCTATCCTATGTGAAACTTGTGATTCTTGATTCTTGACTCCTTGTGCTATGTGACGTTTAATCCAGAGTGTGTAGTTCCACCTTAACAATAGTAGCGCTATAGGAAGATGCACCTCTCCCATTATTCTCGGGGGGTATTGTTAGGAGGATTCTAGTTTACCTTGTGTCTTGGGTAAACACTAAAGCACCGGGATACTTGGGCTATCACTGCATGGACAGCGACACTAGCACGGCTGAAACTATTTTATTGTTTACACTATGGATACGAGTTGTTTTTAATCTGTTATTCTATTATCAAACATGTATACTCGCCAATACTTTTGTATTGATATTTTAATACATGTTGCAGGCTGATATGATGCTTTGGAATGCATGGAACCAAGCAAGGAGATGCTTAGAAACGTCACCTAGTTAACTTAGAACCTATTGAACAATTTGAATAATATTCGTTATGGTTTGTATTTGATACTCGAGTTGGTTCTGTTTACATTTAGACAATGTTATGATGAATCTGATCTAAATTCTATTGAAACAAATAGTGTTATGGAATCTCGTGAGCAATCTGAACGCTTAGTGCTCGCACCCCGATGTTTCCGCCATCGGTTGGGGTGTGACAGAGGGCTTCAAGCCAGAATTATGCGGTCGTCACTCCGCCAAACCCTCAGCCTATTTAAGCAGTAGCTGCCGCCACCACCACCGAACCACAAAGACGAGCCTACACTGGGTCTCATCACAAGTGTAACACCTATTTGTATCACCACCCTACCAACACACCATGCCGCAATTGCGCAACTTGTCATAGGTTTGGGTATTTCGCTTACCAATGCCGAAATGGTCCACCACCACAAGGAAATCAAAACCAAGCTATCGTCTCTCAAAACCCTGCCCCCAATCAAGCTCAACCTCAAGTGAACAATGGTCGGGTGTGTTACAAGTACGGTGATCCGAATCACTTTACCAGTTGCCTGCACTCAACGCAACAATAACAATAGCCAGCAGCAGCAGCAACAACAACAGCAGTAGCAGCCTCAGCAACAAGCTCGAGGCAGAACCTTCTTCATCACCACCGCTCGGGCGCAGAATGCTAATGATGTCAAAACTGGTACATTTCTCGTCAACCATATCTATGCTTCTTTTTTATTTGATACTGGCGCATATAAGAGTTTTGTATCTGTTGAATTAAAACCTATGCTTAAGTGTAAACACTCTAAGTTACCAAGATCATTCGCTGTCGAAGTTGCAAATGGTAAGTCCGTCACTGTCGATTCCATTCTTTCTAAGTGTTCCCTGAATCTCAACGATCATGCATTTCCGATTGACCTCATACCAATGAAAATGGGTAGTTTCGACATCAAAGTAGGCATGGATTGGCTTAGGCGAGTTCATGCTGAAGTTGTTTGTTCTGTTAGTTCATTCGTCTTCCTCTTCCAAACGGTGATTCCTTGCACGTCTATGGAGAGAAACTTTCTAAAGGTCTCAGGCTTATGTCATGTACTCAAGCGAACAAGTGCTTGCGCAAGGTTACCTTTGCCTTTCTTGCCCACGTTGTGGAAAAGAAGGACAAAGGCCCAAGCATAAGTGACGTTCCTGTTGTACGTGATTTTCCCGATGTCTTTCTGTTTTGGTCAAAAATTACCGAAGCAATTAAGTGATCAAATTAGTTAAGTGAGGTAGTGTGCTAAGAATGTGTATCGAAAATATGCTGATTTAGTTGTTTTCAAAAACAGTTTTCAGGATACGGCTCAGGATATCGAGCTGTATCTACAATCAAACAATGAGCAAAAATGTAAAGGGTGACACGGGATGTACGAGGAAAGCCCTTGATCAATCTAGATCGCCGGCACAAAACCTCGGGAGCTGAAAATCGCAGCTGCCTTGTTCTTCTTATAACTTCAAATATCTGGATACAGTGCAGGATATGATACGGATCGACTAGGTGTTACAATGCGATTTGAATACAAGTGTGAGTGTTTGTGAGTGATTGCAGCTAGAGAGAAAGAGAGTTCGAGATATTGTGTGTCCTTATCTGATCCGATCAATCCTATTTATAGTAAAACAAAACTAACTAACTAGCCTACAATTCCGGGATATAACGAATATTCCCTTTGTGAACGTTGTAGTCCACGTCTTTCGGCTTCAATGTTCATATTCCAACAGATTGGACCGAGTCTTTGGGAGAAGAAGTCCACTTGAACGTTATAAACTTGCTTCATCAATTTGCACGTGAATTAATTAGTCACTACCAGGATACTGCATCAGGATGTTACCAATATCCTGATCCGGTATCCTGATCACAACAAAAGGAACATAGTCAGAATATTATTCAGGATATATAACCGGAAAATCACCCATAACAATTGTCCCCAAAATATATCTGTTGATATACCAATTCCAAAGGATATATTTTAAAACTTATCTCGTGAATCGAGGTTATTAAGTTGAAACGACGGTTGAGATGACATTGTGCAACTTCCAACCCGGTTTACACTCAATGGCTATCTATTACGCCCCAATATCTTCTCTCTTTCTGTTTGAAAACCAAATATCTTCAACAGAATCTCCAGGTAATCATTCACTCTTCCTTCCTCACTTGCTAATTTCTTCATTCTACTCCCA
>JARYGA010037204.1:0-66146 GCA_030545235.1 Helianthus tuberosus
ATTCATGGTTCACGTTTGACTTTCATTAGTCAAGTCTAACAAACATAAGACATATACCCAAAATCACATCTCTTTCAACTCGTATAATTCCTTACATAATTGCATATAACACACATTGTTAAACATGCACCATATGACTTTATAGCATTGAAATTTGACAAGAGTCTAGCCATACTACTTATGTAAGGTTTGACTTCCAAAAGTCAACGACCCATCTTATGGACTTTCGACTTAACCTCATATATCCGTGTCATCATATTAAGCTATAACAATGGCATTATATACACTTCATATTCATGATGTAATATACTTACAACCACATGATCAATCCATTACATACACACACATACATATTATCAATACTACGTATACTAAAGCTTTCGGGATCCCATACTAGACGACCATATTTGGGGTACATAACCAACATGATTTTACCATCCTTACTTGCTATACATTAACGCCAATTTCATTTCGTAACCTCAACTAAACCGTCGACTAAACATCTAGTGTGTACCATACAATGTGAGTGAACAATGAAAGATACTAGTGCACATTTCTACCCAAACAAGACATCAATAAAACCTCCACATGGATTCAATCTTACACATGTTCCTTGTGTAAGTTTAATAACAATTTAATCATTTACACATTGTATGTATGTTCATCCACTACTTGCATACATTTTCATATAATATCGTCGTTTAGTCATTTCAACAAACACTTGGCGTGCGTACCACTATCTAAGCATAATGTACAACTATTTCATGCATCAATCTTCTACATTCATACATAGTTCAACAAAATCCTTCTACTCACCATCATGTAGTATTTACAATTAATCATTCAACATATCATCATCACATTTTATTCAATTCATCAAACCATAACTCGTTATACACCATAATTCATCAATCTTTCAACAAGAATTGGACATAGATGGTGATTAAGTCATCATCATCACCATGACTCATGGGTTTTACTTCTAAACATCAAATTAACACAAACTATACATAACCTATGTTTTACTTGATGATTCTAACCCTTATACATCATCAATTTCATACTAATTCACGGATTAAAACATAACCCACTTCCTACATGATCACCAATCTTAGTTTTGAGACAAACCTTATGATCCCCTTGCGTTGGTGATCGCTAATTCACGTTCGGTTGATAATTTGAGTTTCGATTCACCCTTCAATTTGATGAATATTGTTGAGTTAGGGTTTGGCTCCCTTGGGGAGCTCTGGAACGATCCAGAACACACACACACGAAAATGTGTGTGGTGTGTGTTGATATTTTCTTTTAGTTAGTGACCAAGTTTCATCCCATCCACTTTAACCCCTCAAGTTTACTTCCAACACATTTTTGGCACTACTTTTCTCCTTTAATAGTTTTTACCATGCACTTAACTAGGTTAAATAGCCTAGTTATTTATTTCGTAATATAACGCATAAGGACATATTTCGAATATATGACATTTGGATTTTGGGGCGTTACAAGTCTACCCTCCTTAAAAGAGGTTTCGTCCCCGAAACCTTTCTTATCTTTATTAATCACTAACTTTCTCTCCTCTACGTCCCCTCTACACGACCGCTAGCCCATCACAATGACTATCCTTCATTTTTCAAGAACCCATCCGAGAGTTCTTATTAATGTCACTTTCACTAAATAGTGCTAGCTTCTAACGCACTTCATAGCTAATGGTCCATTCATCATTCTAATACTCGTATATCATGTGCAATATTTCATTTTGTTTACTTGATTCAATTCCAATATCCTGTTAATAATGGGTCAATATACATGCTTCTTCAACATGTAGTTATACATACATTCATATGATTCGTTCATGACGGATCTAATATCTTCATCTCGTTTCTTAAAATTGCATTCTCTTCATGTACTGTATAATATTTAACTATTGTTTTGTTATCACAACAAAACTACTATTTCATAGTCAGAACTACGTGCCCAGCTCTAATTTAACATCATTCTATGTTTTCTACAATTACCTATACCTTGCATACCTTTACGTTGCCTTCAAATCATTTCATGCATTTCATTTTACTATTGCTTTCGCTTCATGCATTACATAATTTATATAAATAAATATGTCGTGCAAATTCATTGTACAAAGTTCATTAGACACTCAAAATTTCCTCCTCAAACTTTTGAAATCCACTTTTTAATGACATATTTTCTTCTTACATCAGTTGTTAAAAATTTTAACATTCCATACCATACCATACACATCCTATTAGTCATTTCGTAGGTCCTTCTCAACCTATCAATTCACACCTATCCAACATGAATTACACATTTTACTAACCTCGATTTCTTTGCATAATTCAATGGTCCGTTAACCAGATCTATCCGCCTCTTTGTGAGTACTAGCCGTACTAGGCTATATTCCATTCATCCTTGTAATGGGCTTCCACTCGTGCGCATTCTTTCACCAATTCGATTGGTTTCATCACATTCATAGTTCTACTAGTAACATCTACAAAATCGGCGGTTAGCAGCTTTCATTCAAACATTCATTACTTCATTTCGGTATTCTTGCCAAAACTCACCCTTCCCAATCATACTTAGATTGTTGTCTGGGTTATAGCCCGTCATTCATTACGATTCCTAAGAGTCGATTACTAATACATCTAACACATATCATGTTCAAAATTTCTTTCTTTCATCCAAATTAGGTTTTGTGCTAAACATTATGCTCACCTATAAGTATAAAACTTAACAAATCAAAACATTAAATATATCGGGTTCGAATGGCGATTATCCCTTTGATCCGCATGACTTGTTCGTCTCTTTAACCCTTCTTACATAAAAACACATTCGCTTATATATACATATATATACACATTCATTCACACATATCTATATATACAAGTTTAAGGCATAACTTGGAAAATATTCGCTTTTTAAAGAATATTTACTTGCTTAGTCTGTATTTACTTATATATTCGAATCTTTCCATTCTTATCATTCATTATGTTTCGAACCCACCTCGCGGTTCTTAACCTATAATTCATGCTTTCATTTCTTTCATGTCTCGAATCCGTCTCGTAGATTCTAACATATCATTCATGCTTTCAATTCCTTCATGTTTCGAATCCGTCTCGCGGATTCTAACATATCATTCATGCTTTCATTCCTAAAAGTCTTACATTTCTTTTCACCCTCACGTCCACCTACTACCTAATTCTAACGGACATACCTGTAGCAATTATCACGGTCTCACGAACGTCATATGCTTCTCGTGTACTTGCCAGGTACACAATCCACATACTAGTTTCGTGTCTTCGTGTAATTGTCACCTTATGTCCAAAGAATTAGGTTTCGGCACGTGTAACATTTCCAAAACTTCATTACCATTCTTATCATTATTTTCCATTTTAAAATCTTCCTTTCATTGATAGGTTTTACCATTACATGTACCTACATATATTAAATATACATACCTGGGTCAATATGTCATATTATATACCTTGGTGCCGGTGCTAGACCGCATCCACAGATCATTCTTTCTAAGCAACCATGCTTACCTTACACATAACATATTGTTAGTTATCTTCCAATACATACTTAAGCACATACTTACCTTGGCTTCTACCCTTAGATCTTGATTGAGTCTTGGATTGTACGGGTTTCTTGTCAAAAGAGCACACAGGTTTGAGTTCAAGTATTTGCCTCCTCATACTTGATTTCGCTCAAGCCAGGGCTCTGATACCAACTTGTAAGACCCTAATACGTATTTGACAAAAAGTCGCAGCGTAAATTCGTGCCATAAAATTTCTTTCATTACAATTGTCTTAACTTACTTGAAATTTCATTTTTGAATAACTTTTCACATAAATCATCAATCAACTGGTTTACTAAATAAAAACATAACTTGTGTCTACTATGATAAATTCACTATCGATCCCGTACAATCTATCTTGTGACTCGGTCTTCGATCTCCACTCCTCGGTAATCCTCTGTGACTCGTATAACCTACACTCACCATATAAGTTCAAAACGTTAGTACACATTATGAACGTAACAAGATTCATACTCTTTTGCTTTCCATTCCGTTATTTCTTTGCATTTATGCATTCCCGTCTGAGTATCCACTCTCTGGTGAGACTCCAACATTGTTCCTGCATTACACTTCATTCTCAAGGTGCACTGTTAATAGCATCAATACTCAATCGTATTGAAAACGTACGAGCACACATACATACATACCTACTGGCATACATTTATACATACATACATGCATTTACATATAATACGTTTATACCTACACGCGTACGCCCTTCATACTTAATTAGATAATGCTTACGTCCATACATATCTATTGGCGTACGTACATACACAGTTACATACACAGTTACCTACATATATACCTATCTACATACATAACTACATACTTACACGCATACATAAAAACAATCATAACTATACACTTGCATATCTTTACTCACAAGTACAAAATACTTACATACGTTTAAACATGCCTACGATTCTTGTTTAACTCATTTCTATACACTTATCATACTCGTGCATTAATTTCATGAGCTTAGACTGAGATCTTAAAGCCTTTAAGCATCCATCGCATCTCGTAAACATTCTACAATAAGTTTAGATTACATTTTGGGACCCCTTATAGATTACGAGGCTGATTCGGATGAATTCAGCACATTCGGTTGAGTTTGCAGCTGTCGCATGACCGTGCGGTGCCTACGATGTCGAGAATGCTGGCAATGCACAAGCCAGTGCATTGATTTACTCAGAAACGCACGACCGTGCGGCCCAAGTGCACGACCGTGCGATACCCTGCGTCAGGTCACTTTGCGTAGACAGTAAATTAAGGCATCGGACAAAAGCTGATTTTCCAGGGGGCGTCGGCGACGGCCCCTAGGGCGTCGGCGACGGCCCCTAGGGCGTCGGCGACGGCCCCTAGGGCGTCGGCGACGGCCCCTAGGGAGTCGGCGACGGCCTCCAGAAAGTGAGTTTTCTTGCTGTGTTGTTTTGTCGTTCGTACGCACTAAAACTCGCATAACTTTTGAACCGTTTACCCGTTTAACCTCCCGTTTCTTCCTACATGCTCGTAAATTGGTCCTCTACCCTATGGACCCAAAATCCCGCATCCGGATTAAGAAAATTCTTAACTTATGCGCTATCGGCTTATTATTCATTTACGGTTATTCGACCCGTTCATGTTTCATTAAACGACACATTCGTTTTAACATCAAGACTACGTTTTGACCCGTTACATCTACTTAACAAAACTCATTAGTCTCATACAACACATCCTTATTGGTCCTCAATTAACATACTTAACTAACTAGCACATAACTTTACATAAACAACTAAGAAGCGATTACGGAAATCACTTACCTTTTTGTGTCCGTTCCCTTGCCTCCTTTTGACCCGTTTGCCTTTCTTGCTTGAGTCCATTTCCACATGATCCCTATGCCTTCGCATCACGCAATCACATTCTTGTTAGTATGCATGATTGTACACTTAATGATCATGTCGAATTCATGGTTCACGTTTGACTTTCATTAGTCAAGTCTAACAAACATAAGACATATACCCAAAATCACATCTCTTCCAACTCGTATAATTCCTTACATAATTGCATATAACACACATTGTTAAACATGCACCATATGACTTTATAGCATTGAAATTTGACAAGAGTCTAGCCATACTACTTATGTAAGGTTTGACTTCCAAAAGTCAACGACCCATCTTATGGACTTTCGACTTAACCACATATATCCGTGTCATCATATTAAGCTATAACAATGGCATTATATACACTTCATATTCATGATGTAATATACTTACAACCACATGATCAATCCATTACATACACACACATACATATTATCAATACTACGTATACTAAAGCTTTCGGGATCCCATACTAGACGACCATATTTGGAGTACATAACCAACATGATTTTACCATCCTTACTTGCTATAAATTAACGCCAATTTCATTTC
Source organism: Helianthus tuberosus (assembly GCA_030545235.1). Classification (NCBI taxonomy): domain Eukaryota; kingdom Viridiplantae; phylum Streptophyta; class Magnoliopsida; order Asterales; family Asteraceae; genus Helianthus; species Helianthus tuberosus. The sequence continues at coordinate 6,005 of JARYGA010037204.1, forward strand.
GTAACCTCAACTAAACCGTCGACTAAACACATAGTGTGTACCATACAATGTGAGTGAACAATGAAAGATACTAGTGCACATTTCTACCCAAACAGGACATCAATAAAACCTCCACATGGATTCAATCTTACACATGTTCCTTGTGTAAGTTTAATAACAATTTAATCATTTACACATTGTATGTATGTTCATCCACTACTTGCATACATTTTCATATAATATCGTCGTTTAGTCATTTCAACAAACACTTGGCGTGCGTACCACTATCTAAGCATAATGTACAACTATTTCATGCATCAATCTTCTACATTCATACATAGTTCATCAAATCCTTCTACTCACCATCATGTAGTATTTACAATTAATCATTCAACATATCATTATCACATTTTATTCAATTCATCAAACCATAACTCGTTATACACCATAATTCATCAATCTTTCAACAAGAATTGGACATAGATGGTGATTAAGTCAACATCATCACCATGACTCATGGGTTTTACTTCTAAACAATAAATTAACACAAACTATACAAAACCTATGTTTTACTTGATGATTCTAACCCTTATACATCATCAATTTCATACTAATTCACGGATTAAAACATAACCCACTTCCTACATGATCACCAATCTTAGTTTTGAGACAAACCTTATGATCCCCTTGTGTTGGTGATTGCTAATTCACGTTCGGTTGATAATTTGAGCTTCGATTCACCCTTCAATTTGATGAATATTGTTGAGTTAGGGTTTGGCTCCCTTGGGGAGCTCTGGAACGATCCAGAACACACACACACGAAAATGTGTGTGGTGTGTGTTGATATTTTCTTTTAGTTAGTGACCAAGTTTCATCCCATCCACTTTAACCCCTCAAGTTTACTTCCAACACATTTTTGGCACTACTTTTCTCCTTTAATAGTTTTTACCATGCACTTAACTAGGTTAAATAGCCTAGTTATTTATTTCGTAATATAACGCATAAGGACATATTTCGAATATATGACATTTGGAATTTGGGGCGTTACAATAACTTTTCTAGTTATCCCGCTTTAACCCCTCGTGTTTGGTTCGTTATTAAGTAGGTCACAGCCTACTTATTTCTAATAACAATATTCCCACTTATTAACTAGGTTAAACATTCCTAGTTAACTTAGTGGGTTCGGGGAATTTATGACTCAGTTTATTTATTTATTTTTTTAAGTCCCGTTAACTCGGGCCTTCTATCTACTTTGCTTTCTCAAAGTATTTATCCTCCTTTTATTAAATATTAGATTTATTTATTTAAACCCTATTATTTACCGGGTAAATTTTCACCACTAACGGTATTTTACCAAGTCATTAATATTAACGTGGTTTGATTACCAAACCCGTTTTTGGGGTGTTACACATGAGTGTTGGATAAATAAAAGTGGTGTGTTAAGAATGAGGTCTCATCACGGATAATCGGATATAATACGTTGGTGAGTTGTTAAAGTTTGCGTATTAGGTCTAAACGATCTGCAAAACACCGAATTTCTCGTGGTACGTCTTTCAAAAGTTTGGTAACGTGGTGAAAACATTTATATATAGGAAGTACCAGCGGCGTATCCACCATGTTTTCACCACATCACGTCTGTTTCGTATTCGGTGTCATGTTACGTTCCGTGTCTTACCATACACAGTAGTACACTCTAGGGTTCTCATACGCCTATCACTATTATCCCGTGTGCACCCGCGATTATTTTGATTGTTGCATGATCCGCATAGCTTGTACTAGTTGTGTATGAATCAGGGTATACATAATTTAAAAATAAGAATGTGTACGTATAAGAATATAGTATAAAAACAAGTCCATGCTTAAGAATGTATGAGACCCACGCAAGCGAATCCCTCGGATTACGCTCGCGTACAGGTACGAATGTATGAATCATGAGTATGAATGAAAGTATGAGCATAAATATAAGTTTGAGTATGAGTATAAGCATAAAACGTATGAGTATAAGTGTAGGTACTAATAATAAAATTACGCATATAGTGTATGTCGAAGCATAACGAAATTTAAGCGTATAAAAGCGTTCAAAAGGTTGAGTATGTAAATACGAACAATATAAGTGAAATTATCACGAGATATCGACTAAAACGTGTACGATGATATGCATGTATAGTTGTTTAAGCGAATCGTTAAGTATATCGATCAAAAATAGATTGAGTTGGATTGAGAAGGTAGAATATAGTTTGTAAATGTAAAGGAACATAAAGTACTCATTGGTTATGCATAAAGTATTTTGTGATGAATGAAATGTTACTTTTGTTTTTATAAAGAGTTTACGTATGTTGAAGATTGTCGGACGCCATGAAGTCTTCTAGCCCACGTGTTTTGAAATTTGAATGACGAATTAAGCGGTGTAGAAAAAAAAGTTTTTCAAAAATAACGGGTTTGTTTCATTTGTATCAAAACAAGAAATTTTGAATTTTGAAGTTTCTTATGAAAACGTCGATCCTTAGAAAAGAAATTTAGCAAAAGGACTTAGTGATTGTTTAAGAAAAAAAATTTAACAAATGATTTGTTGATGTTGAATAGCGTCTTTGGTAAAATGATCGTATAATATCTATAAGATCTTATAAGTATATGAGAAAGTTGGTTTGAATTCCGATTGGGAATGAAAGTCTTTAGTATGGTGATATAACGTGAGTGTGTGTTTTAGTGATTATGTCGAATATGAAGTTCATGGGCAAGAGATTCATTGGCCCGATTAAATTGATAGGTAGCATCTCGTAAGGTTTTGAAATTCAGGTAATAAAACGTTTTAAGACATGATTAAGAATCTCGTGTATATGAGTTGAGTGAAAATGGATGGTAGAATAAGAAGTACCTTTGATAAACAATGTATTTTGAAATCGGTATAAGTAGGTATTTTGAATAATGATAAATGATTTAGGTACAAAACATGATCGGGTTTGCGTAATAAAATATTTTGAAAGGAAAGTTTTGGTAACGATCACCCAGGTAAGGGAATCACCCCTAACTCGTTGGGTGAGGTCGTTTTAAGGAAAGAGGGGGTGGAGTTAATCATCAAGGTAAGGAAATCACTCCTATCTCGATGATATGTCTCCATTTGTCGTTACAAGGAATATGAATATGAATTTAAATTATATGAAATCATGCATATGTATAAATGTATGAAAAAGATTTAATATGTTGTGTGTGTGAGAAGGAAGTATCGAAAGTAAATTTGAATTTAAAAGATTGCATCGTATAAGATAAATAATAGAAACACATGTTTAATTAAAATTTGCATGGTTCCAAAACGGAACTTTGACTAACCAAAGTGGTCGAAAAGTCTTTTGAATTTGAGGAGCATGCTTTGGCATAATAGGTAAAATACTCTCGTTGACAAGTCGGTTAACGGTATTTACCTTTCCGGTTACTACATGTCCCAAATCAATTGAAATTTCGAGACTTGGCGGGATTTATGAAAATCAAGGAGTGGAACTAGTCGACAAGGTGCGGGTTTCAACCCTAACTTGGCGATTTCGTATCCTAAGTGTGGTTGGTACTCGTCGGGTTAAAATTTAATTTCAACACTTTGACGAGGGTCCACTAGAATTTGAAATTTGAATTTCTCCATCAAGGTGAGGATTTCACTCCTATCTTGATGGTGAATTTCATGTAAAAAAGGAAAAGTAGATGGATTGAGAGTTGTTCACCAAATTGTGGCTTTCACGCCTATTTTAGTGAAGTTGTCTCGTTTGTGTATTACAAGTGGTTTCGATTTTAGTATAAACGAGTGAAAAGACGTATGTTCAAAATAATAATAACAAGTGCAAGCACATAAAGCATTTCAAAAATTAACACGTAACAGACATTTCAAGAATAGCACATAAAGAATGGGACAATACGACTAGTATTAACAAATAATAAAGCAAGTATCAACACAAAAGTGACATATATGTTTTAAAAGGTCAAAAGAAAATAAATAAGAAGCAAATAAAGTATCATCCAAGTGGTTCAAGCAAATCATAAGAATAAACCACTAGAACTATAGACTAGGTAAAAAGCATGGCAATTTTTTTCCTAATTCCCTATAGTTATGGCTCTGATACCAATCTGTCACACCCCAACCGATGGCGGAAACATCAGAGTGAGACGAAATAGATTGCTCGAGACATCATAACACTAATAATTGTGACAAGTATTTAAGTAGTAAATTTCATTTCATTTCTAAAGGATCAATTACAACAAATTGGAAGTAAATACAACATCATGAATAATGAAATACAATGCAATAAGAATACAAATTAAAGTGTGTATCTAAGCATCCTACTAGATTCCATGCATCACCAATGTCACACCCCGACCACGTAGAACATACAAAACATGGCGGAAACGTCGGGGAGTGTTGTAACAGAATTAATTGTTTCAAATCCATGGCAATTGAAGTTTCGTTTTATTAATCAGACATGAAAGTTTACATTGTTTTAAACAAGAACCAAAGAGTATATAACATAAATTAACTAGTTCTTGTCTCGTTTTAGGTCACTAAGGCACAGGTCCGCCAAAGCATGTCTTGATAAGTCCTACGCATCATCTCCTGAAAACACATGTGAAAATAGGTACGTCAGCATAAAAATGCCTGTGAGATACATAGGTTTTGTGAAAACAGAATTCATGACTTATGTTTGAGAAAATATTTAGTCGTGAACCTTGTAATTTGCTTTGTTTTGTAAATCGTTTGAAAAACAATAAGATCGGATGATATGTATAGATAAATGTAAGGTTAAATGAATAACCAAGTAAAATGAGTTTGTATAAGATAAGTTGTTTGTAAAACAATGTCTTGTGAAAAGTATGTTATCTGTATAAAATGCTATATGTCTCAAATTGAAATGATTCAAATAACGCTACGATATGTAATACCATACAACACTTATATATTACACACGCCTCGTTACTTAAATCACTTACTCAAACCAAACCATCAAGATGTAATGTTTAACAATTGTAGAAATGTTTATGTATAGTCCAATGTCTATTGTCAAATGTAAATCATGTCAACAGATACAAAAGGTTCACACGGTTCAACAGTTACAAACAGTTCATGTAATCAAACGGTTACGACGGTTCACATAGTCAAATGGTTACAACGGTTCAAAATGTAATATAATGTGTTCATATGCTGGATGAGCGTATGCAACAGAAATGCAATGTAGAACAATGTACTAAGTATGCACAAAATGGACATACATAGCATGAAATGTAATGTAAATCATGTACTAATAGTGTACTAATGAACATAACAAGTATATGATGTGAAAACAGGAAAGCACGAAAGTAACAAGTAGGCACATGTGTTTCACCCCAAAACGTTTGGAAAACAGTAAAAGAGGGGTCTATGTACTCACTTGAGATTGCTCAGAAGTCCTAAGATAACCACCAAGCAATGCTAGAGATCACGAAATCAAACGGTACCTAATATAGGTAACTATGTTAATAAACCGGACCTATATCGGAGGATCGGATAGAATGAGGGTTCGTAAACCAAAAGAGTATGGAGACTCGTGTAATATGGTTTAACAAAGTCTACATACTAAATGAAACCTAACATAAGTGCTCATGACCCGTTACGACCCGTTTAGGTAGCTTGTGCTACTTTAACGCGTCGTTCGCGTAAAACGCGTTCGGAGCGCCCAACTAGTCCTACGATAAGTATAATATGCCTTAACATGTCTAATATTGTTTCCAAATCATTTTAGATGTTAAAAGTTATGTTACATATGCTTAATTACCAATTATACATGAAAAGGGTATTTTGGTAATTTACCTAAGGCATATAAACTACCTATCATATAACTACTTAAACGAAGAGACCATAAGGTATAACCTCGGAAGGTTATTCCCTATATACTATGGTCACCTAATGTATTTGGTCGGATCCTAAAGATCGACCAAACGGGTCGGGTTCGAAGGTATAAGCGATTTATTAGATCGCTTACCCTTACGACCCTAGACAACGTGGTAATCAGTAGGCATAGTCACAAAGGACTATAACCATCGTGATTACAATCACGTTGCGAAGTTCAAACGAACTTCGCATTGACCATAAACTGGTCAATGCAGAAAGTCAAACAAAGTTTGACTTTCGGACTCGAAAAACAATAAAAGAACGAAAGAACACTTACAAAGGGTCCCCGAATGCTAATCTAGATCAAAATAGCTCAGGTATGAAACAAAGGTTTCAACTTAGAGCACATTAGATCAGATTCTTGTGAGGAAAAGTGAAGGGTAGAGGTGGGTATTTATAGTTTTCGGTTCACCGTTAGGATCGTTTCTTGGAAAAGAGGGAATGATCTCACCCGTACACTTGTCGGAATGTTGTGGTAACTCATATTGCACCACCACAAGAGTTTGACACTTGGCCTTGGCCTTTGGAGGGGTTAAAGGCTGTTAACAGCTGAGAAAAAATGTTTTGCTGCATCTGACCCCTGTTGCGCACCGCAACACTCTCATTGTTGAGGTGCGCAAGGACTAGTTTGGCAGATTTACAGTTTTGGTCCCTGTTGTGTAATAAGCTCATTTCCGACACGTTTAAGGCCCGTTAACCCCATTTCAAAGCTCTAAAATGAAGTTAAAGTATAGGGAACTTAAAATGTGCTCAAAAATATCTCGGATGTCGGTTCGTTCGGCCGTACGGTTACGATGTTCGGTTAATTACGACGGAATGCGCATAAGTGCGAAAAACGATCCAAATGACGCGACGAATGGATTTTTCTTATGCCAAACACTAAAATAAAATGTTTTAGTGCTTACATAAATTATTGGATGTCCGGATGTATTCAGAACGTAAGTTATGCGCGAAAATGCAAACTTGTGCACTTTTTGAATCTTTTAGTCCCTGAATGACCCAAAAGTTTATTTTAGCACACCGAACACCTCAAAGCCTATTTCTAAGCTATGTAAAGGATATTTATGGTATGTTTAACTTATGGTCATGTTCTGGAATGTCTGTTACAGTTCAAATTGGCATACTTTCGCAGTTTGTCAAGTTTGGTCCCTGTAAGCGAATTAACTTGTTTTCGGCATACCAAACCATCCAAAACTTATTTATAAGTTATGTAAAGGTTATTTAAGGTATGTTAAGCCTATTTCACTATTTCGGAGTGTTCGTTGCATTAAACTGGTTATATCTACGCATCAGAGCGCGTATAACCCTCCAGAAAGCGATTTAAAGCTTGAAATCGAACAAGAGTTGATATGTGCAAACGATACACATATTTTTACAAATACCGAGTATGAAATACAATATTTAATTGGTTTGGCATTTGTTTGATGGTTGCAGTGACACAGGTGTCACAGTCTCCCCTACTTTAGGAAATTTCATCCCGAAATTTATTCGTAGGAGTCTATCTGTGACTTTGTGTCAAATAACCACCAGAGATATGAAAGGCATAATCCTGACATTTCCTTAACGGACATTCTTCAGAAACAAAAATGAACGGAATGAGTCATTTTCCACAATTTCTTCAGAAACGAAAATGAACGGAATGAGTCATTTTCCACAATTTCTTCAGGAACGAAAATGAACGGAATGAGTCATTTTCTACAATTTCTTCAGGAACGAAAATGAACGGAATGAGTCATTTTCCACAATTTCTTCAGAAACGAAAATGAACAGAACGAGTCATTTTCCACAATTTCTTCAGAAACGAAAATGAACGGAATGAGTCATTTTCCACGATTTCTTCAGGAACGAAAATGAACGGAATGAGTCATTTTCCACGATTTCTTCAGGAACGAAAATGAACGGAATGAGTCATTTTCCACAATTTCTTCAGAAACGAAAATGAACGGAATGAGTCATTTTCCACGATTTCTTCAGGAACGAAAATGAACGGAATGAGTCATTTTCCACGATTTCTTCAGGAATGAAAATGAACGGAATGAGTCATTTTCCACAATTCCTTCAGAAATGAAAATGCACGGAATGAGTCATTTCTGGACACACGACCAAACTTGCTGTGGTTTCTGTGCACTAAATTCCATAATTATGTATGCATCCATAATTACGTAATTCCTTGCACAGCCCGCACAGCTTGTTTTGTAATGTTTTGGGGAAGAATATCAAACTTGTGATGAGGGTGACTAGACTACCATAGGGTCCTTTTAATTAGATCGACAGATGATCTTTTTAACTAGGCCACCAAGGAGTCCTTTCAGCTATATCATCACATGATATTCCTAACTAGATTTTTGGATCAATCTGTTTAACTAGACCACTCAAGGGGTCTAATTATGGAATAGTACAATATAATCCAAGGGTCTTTACTATCACGTAAAAGCCCATTGAGGATTTAATATAGTACCTTTGGATATCCTACTATGAATCCCTTATACGAATGATATGGAAGATTCTACGAGGATTTGGATAACAAAAACTTGGATTACACCAAAAACATAAAAGGGAACACATAAGCACATAATCACATAGTTGTTCAACTTGGTTATTAATTTGTTATTAACTTGTTATCGATTGAAAATGGATATGGAAACCAGTCGATGGACTTCAATGTCCTCTGGGATCTATCTGAAAAGATAGGAAGATCTCCCAAAAATTCGATTTTGTTTTCAAAGAAACGTAATATTCGAATTAAGGAACATACCAATTTTAGGATTTACGGAAATACCCTTAGGTACCCTATTAAGGATTTATAGTGGTACTTTGGGTATTCGTCCAGTGTTGTAACTTGCGCCTTGTACTTCGTTTTCCTTGGAAGAAACGGGTACTTAGGATCTTCGTGGAAACGCAAGATATCATAAAATGGAAAAAAATTGGGTGGTAGTTTGCTTTTCAAGGAATACGATTCCTTAATTGTCGGTATTGAAACGGATATGTTGTTTATACATACAACCTTATAAATACATTGCAATGTAAATAAAAGATTTATTTATAAACAATGATAACAACTGTTTCATGGACCTTGACAACAAAAGAAAATAATACACAAGACATGATTATTTCTAAAGGGTGTTGTCTTCTAGTCGGTCAGATGCTCATCCCTGTGCTGGATTTGCATTAACAATCTTCGGGCAGTTGTTCCTGAAATGGCTCGTCTCGCCACAGTTGTAGCAAGTACCAGACGGAAAACGAGCTTGAGTAGGGTTAACTTGGAGTTGGGTAGCAGCAAGATTTATAGCAGCTTTGTTTTGGATAGCAAAGCGGCATATGTTAACCAAATGTCCCCGCCGTCCACAGTAGGTACATTTGGAGCAGGGCATGAGGTTTGAATGATGACGGTTGCATCGCCTGCACCATGGGGCAGCTCCTATGTATGGCTTCCTAGCTGGTGGCCTTGCCACTAGGCTAGGTCCCGCTTGATTAGGTGTAACTGCTGCGGGTTTCCTTGAAGCTTTATGTTTCTTTGGTTTTGGTGAAGACTTGGCTTCCGTCTCCTTTGGTGATTCTTGAGTGGCTTCATCCTGGAGACGATACATGGCAGTAGCTAATTCAACAGTCTTCAGGACTACTTCGCCTATTCGCTGGGCAAATTTGGCTGTCTGCTAGGATATCTGGACGTCACCGCGATGAAGTGACATTCTAGAAGAAAATGAAAGACATAGGAAGAAACAGGTGAAAGGTTATCGGATAATCAAAACAGAATGGTAACGCATGAAAATTGCGATCATTTGTTTGTTAACTAAGGCAAACAAATGAGACGGTGACTAATCAAAGTAAGCGGATCATATTAATGTATCACTGAAGACATGCTCGCCTATAAGTGAACACTCACCCCAAGAGTTCCCAGGTAAGAGTGACTGGTCCGATACTGCGGATTTGTACGAACACTCTAGCCTTCGACAGAAAACTCAGGGTACAGGCATTCACTCTTCCAGTTTGCACGTGTTCACATTATAAGACCCAAACTTTGACGAGATTTGGAAAATTCAAAGGGGTTCAAAACCTTGTAATCAATCATCCTAGAATAGATGATTAGTTTTCAAAGCAGATTTGGAACTAATGTTCTCGTTGTGATTGTCGCCTAAGGATAGGTGACGGTATTGTTTTATAACTAAACGCAAGTAAACTCGCGTTAGGGTCCTAGGAAGGTTATAGACTAGGTCAAAGCATAACTAATAACCTAATTCCCTATAACCATTGGCTCTGATACCAACTTTTCTGTCACACCCCGACCACGTAGAACATACAAAACGTGGCGGAAACGTCGGGGAGTGTTGTAACAGAATTAATTGTTTCAAATCCATGGCAATTGAAGTTTTGTTTTATTAATCAGACATGAAAGTTTACATTGTTTTAAACAAGAACCAAAGAGTATATAACATAAATTAACTAGTTCTTGTCTCGTTTTAAGTCACTAAGGCACAGGTCCGCCTAAGTATGTCTTGATAAGTCCTACGCATCATCTCCTGAAAACACATGTGAAAATAGGTACGTCAGCATAAAAATACCTGTGAGATATATAGGTTTTGTGAAAACAGAATTCATGACTTATGTTTGAGAAAATGTTTAGTCATGAACCTTGTAATTTGCTTTGTTTTGTAAATCGTTTGAAAAACAATAAGATCAGATGATATGTATAGATAAATGTAAGGTTAAATGAATAACCAAGTAAAATGAGTTTGTATAAGATAAGTTGTTTGTAAAACAATGTCTTGTGAAAAGTATGTTATCTGTATAAAATGCTATATGACTCAAATTGAAATGATTCAAATAATGCTACGATATGTAATACCATACAACACTTATATATAGGAAGTACCAGCGGCGTATCCACCATGCTTGTATCATATTACACAAGCCTCGTTACTTAAATCACTTACTCAAACCAAACCATCAAGATGTAATGTTTAACAATTGTAGAAATGTTTATGTATAGTCCAATGTCTATTGTCAAATGTAAATCATGTCAACAGATACAAAAGGTTCACACGGTTCAACAGTTACAAACAGTTCATGTAATCAAACGGTTACGACGGTTCACATAGTCAAATGGTTACAACGGTTCAAAATGTAATATAATGTGTTCATATGCTGGATGAGCGTATGCAACAGAAATGCAATGTAGAACAATGTACTAAGTATGCACAAAATGGACATACATAGCATGAAATGTAATGTAAATCATGTACTAATAGTGTACTAATGAACATAACAAGTATATGATGTGAAAACAGGAAAGCACGAAAGTAACAAGTAGGCACATGTGTTTCACCCCAAAACGTTTGGAAAACAGTAAAAGAGGGGTCTATGTACTCACTTGAGATTGCTCAGAAGTCCTAAGATAACCACCAAGCAATGCTAGAGATCACGAAATCAAACGGCACCTAATATAGGTAACTATCTTAATAAACCGGACCTATATCGGAGGATCGGATAGAATGAGGGTTCGTAAACCAAACGAGTATGGAGACTCGTGTAATATGGTTTAACAAAGTCTACATACTAAATGAAACCTAACATAAGTGCTCATGACCCGTTACGACCCGTTTAGGTAGCTTGTGCTACTTTAACGCGTCGTTCGCGTAAAACGCGTTCGGAGCGCCCAACTAGTCCTACGATAAGTATAATATGCCTTAACATGTCTAATATTGTTGCCAAATCAGTTTAGATGTTAAAAGTTATGTTACGTATGCTTAATTACCAATTATACATGAAAAGGGTATTTTGGTAATTTACCTAAGGCATATAAACTACCTATCATATAACTACTTAAACGAAGCGACCATAAGGTATAACCTCGGAAGGTTATTCCCTATATACTATGGTCACCTAATGTATTTTGTCGGATCCTAAAGATCGACCAAACGGGTCGGGTTCGAAGGTATAAGCGATTTATTAGATCGCTTACCCTTACGACCCTAGACAACGTGGTAATCAGTAGGCATAGTCACAAAGGACTATAACCATCGTGATTACAATCACGTTGCGAAGTTCAAACAAACTTCGCATTGACCATAAACTGGTCAATGCAGAAAGTCAAACAAAGTTTGACTTTTGGACTCGAAAAACAATAAAAGAACGAAGGAACACTTACAAAGGGTCCCTGAATGCTAATCTAGATCAAAATAGCTTAGGTATGAAACAAAGGTTTCAACTTAGAGCACATTAGATCAGATTCTTGTGAGGAAAAGTGAAGGGTGGAGGTGGGTATTTATAGTTTTCGGTTCACCGTTAGGATCGTTTCTTGGAAAAGAGGGAATGATATCACCCGTACACTTGTCGGAATGTTGTGGTAACTCATATTGCTCCACCACAAGAGTTTGACACATGGCCTTGGCCTTTGGAGGGGTTAAAGGCTGTTAACAGCTGAGAAAAAACGTTTTGCTGCATCTGACCCCTGTTGCGCACCGCAACACTCTCATTGTTGAGGTGCGCAAGGACTAGTTTGGCAGATTTACAGTTTTGGTCCCTGCTGTGTAATAAGCTGATTTCCGACACGTTTAAGGCCCGTTAACCCCGTTTCAAAGCTCTAAAATGAAGTTAAAGTATAGGGAACTTAAAATGTGCTCAAAAATATCTCGGATGTCGGTTCGTTCGGCCGTACGGTTACGATGTTCGGTTAATTACGACGGAATGCGCATAAGTGCGAAAAACGATCCAAATGACGCGACGAATGGATTTTTCTTATGCCAAACACTAAAATAAAATTTTTTAGTGCTTACATAAATTTTTGGATGTCCGGATGTATTCAGAACGTAAGTTATGCGCGAAAATGCAAACTTGTGCACTTTTTGACGCTTTTAGTCCCTGAATGACCCAGAAGTTTATTTTAGCACACCGAACACCTCAAAGCCTATTTCTAAGCTATGTAAAGGATATTTATGGTATGTTTAACTTATGGCCATGTTCCGGAATGTATGTTACAGTTCAAATTGTTATACTTTCGCAGTTTGTCAAGTTTGGTCCCTGTAAGCGAATTAACTTGTTTTCGGCATACCAAACCATCCAAAACTTATTTATAAGTTATGTAAAGGTTATTTAAGGTATGTTAAGCCTATTTCACTATTTCAGAGTGTTCGTTGCATTAAACTGGTTATATCTACGCATCAGAGCGCGTATAACCCTCCAGAAAGCGATTTAAAGCTTGAAATCGAACAAGAGTTGATATGTGCAAACGATACACATATTTTTACAAATACCGAGTATGAAATACAATATTTCATTGGTTTGGCATTTGTTTGATGGTTGCAGTGACACAGGTGTCACAACCAACATCATCGCTAAACCTTCAACATGTTTTTAAAAAGCATAGTTCAATACAAAGGTATTGGCGAGTACACTAGTTTTAGACTCATGGCATGTGTATAAAAGTATTTTCAATCCAACATAGCATTTGGTATACAAGGTCAAACTATCATGCATAACAAGGCATGTATACGGATTGAATGAATAAAAGCATGTTTATGAATTGTGCGTTTTAACAAGTAAAACATGTTGCACCCAAAGTGTATTTAAAAGGGAAAATGGGTCAAGTGTACTCACAAAATTGCATATGCTTTCCGATTGTACAAAGTGACGAAGTTGTTGAGACTAGAAAGTTGAATGTGTTCGATTTGGAGTTTAAGAGGTGTTTACATATGGTTCTAGAGATTTGGAGTTTAAATAACATGAAAATAAACATATGAAAATAATAATCTAACACCTATGACACTTGTTCTTGACACTATGAAACTCTAAAAGAGTTTAAATGTTTTCATGGAACAAGGTTCCATTAGAATCGTGACAAGTTGTCAAGGCCTAAGATGATACAATCTACTAGCTTGACGAATGTCCATTAGTTCATCACCAAGAGTTCGATTATTTGGTTGTTACATAAGTATTACATAGAATATACTATTTTATATATGTTAAGCATGAGGTAGAAGATTAAGGTCTTCATTTAGGCACCTCTAAGTATCATGGAATTCATACATGAGGTAGGAAGAACAAAGCTTCCATTTAGGTACCTCTATTGTTCACCACTACACTTGTTGTTATGAACAACAAGGAGGGTCATGAACTTACAAGAATAACGAAATACAACAACTAATCTATGAGAAAACATCAAGAAGTGAGTGGATTTTTATGATAGATAGCCCAAGCTAGTCTAACAATCACACATTCATCAAGTTTCAAGCTTGAACATTTCTTGTGGGTAAAACCCTAACTAAAACAGAATGTTTGTGAGGTTTTAACCTCTGATTTAACATGTCTCAACCTTGTTTTTAAGCCTAACTAACCATAAATGAGGTTATAAGCATTATGACATAGGTTTGAGATGAGTTAGACTCAAGTTCGACTAAGATTAACTAGTTTAAACGAAATCAGAAACAAACAGTCCACTTTGGAGCCTTTTTGGCGACATTCCAGGGCTTGGTTTTCCATGAAAAACCTCTGGAAACGTAGCTAAGGTCAAACCAAAGAAGTAGGAAAAAGAATCGAGTGAATCGGATAAGAAATGAGTGAGTTATGCTCACTTTTGTGAAGGTTGATGCTTCCACTCGAATTTGAGATTTGCAGCTGGTTATATGATGATTTGAGAGTGTTTTTTATGATTTGCAATGTGTAAAATGCTTGGATTATGTTTAGGTTTTATAGGGAAGAGCTAGGTTAGGTAGTGGTTGTGTAATTAATGTTAAAAGTGGTTTAAAACTCAATAATTCATCAAAATCGCGCTCAAATTCGAGCTCGGAATGGCCTGGTCGCGCTGATCAGGCCTGCTGAGTGAGTGTATAAGTATTTTAGGGGCTGGGTTATGTTCAATGTGAAGACATAGCTCAATTGGTTAGTGCGCGTGTTTGGGAAGCTGTTGACCCGGGTTTGAGTCCTGTGGTCAGCAGTTTTGTTTAATTTTTTTTTTGTTTCAAACATAATACTTTCAGCAATTGTACACAAACAGCCCTTATAAGTTTAAAATTCTGAAAATTACTCAAATAGTCCCTTGACTTAATTACCTAAGTTATGTTTAGAAGAAACTAACTTTAAAATCTAACGGGACTAACTAGATTACAATAAAACTCTCAAATTGCAACTTAATTACTTTAATTAATTAAACAAAGAATAAATAACCATATTTATCACGAATAAAATTAAAGATAAAAGATTTTTCGACGATACAACGGATAAATTTTTTTGAAAGAGACAAGCTTCTAAAAAACAGATTTTCAAGACTCGATTCCTAAATCAGGAAAGTTATGAAAACGTGGAGTGTTACATTACTTAATTATCTTTTAATAATCCGGTCTTGCGGGAGTGTATCCCTGCAGACTCAGACCATTATGGCTGAAGGTAGTGTTGCCTCCAAAAGAGGGACATGCCACAATAACTAAGATAATCTCTTAAAAAGCCCAAAGTACGGAAATCATCAAATGATACGTAAAAGAGGAGTCGGAACCAAGTGATTATATCTTGTTTATTGCTTTTCGTCTAACATTTTATTTTTTTATTTCTTTTTTATCTTTTTAAATTTACTAACATCTTTTTTCTCAAATTTTTGGTTAGATTAGACGTTGACGATATTACGGTATTAAAAGTTCTTTTGTCCTTGGACGACCTCGGTATCTTACCATCACTATACTATGCCAACGATGGGTGCACTTGCCCTATTACTTTGTAGAGAGTGATTGTATTGTATCGTGTTCTATAAATTTAAAGCTTGGTAAACGAGTAAAAAGTGCCAAATATATACTAAAAATTATACCACGCCCGACAAACGTCAAGACGCTGCCCGGATAGCATGTTACGGGCATGGTTGTAAAACAAGGTTTCTAAGGCCGAGTACTCCCCGAGTAGTCGCTACAAGGTAGGCTGCCGAGGCGACTTTCTTCGACTCCGCCTAATTACTCGGAGTCGGTCAAACGCGGTCAATCTCGGCCAGAATTGGATCTAGTAGGTCAACTCGGGCCTAGTTTGACTTAAATAATAATAAAACATAATTTTTATGCCCACCATATTAAAGAATGAATATCATTTTCCCGTATTTTTCTATAAATATTAGTAAATTTATGCTATTTGACATATATTTAATCTCCAAAAAGTAATTTCTTTATAATTTAACATGTCCGAGTACTCCCCGAGTACTCTCCGCCTAGACCGAGTACTCTTAACTCCCCAGTCGACCGACTAGGGAGCGCCTAGCGACTTTTGAAACCATGGTTACGGGTTTGAACCCAAGCCAGCACACCGCCATTATCCCCCGAGGATAGGTTTGGCGGGTTGCGTTGGCCAGTACGGGTACCCGAATGAGAGGTGTGACTTTGTAAATGTTTTGGTTGACCTCAACGGTTATATGACAGTTAAAATAAAAAAAGTTTTATTTATTAAACTTTATAAATAACCATCTGGCTAAATTGCACTTTACATTCTTTATGTTTAAACATTCTTTCAGGAGGTGTCCTTTAACTATCAAAATTACACTGGCTGTTCTTTAAGTTAACACATATCATTAGGCGGTGTCCTTTCCTTCTAACCTAGTTAGATTTTTTTGTTATATTCTCTCATGTGCAAATCAAGTGAGGGTATTATTGTCAATTTGTTTATAACTTAAAGACTAAATTTCATTTTACGTCCTTTATGTTTGAACATTCTTTCAGGGGGTGTCATTTAACTACCAAAATTACACTTCCTATCCTTTAAGTTACACATATTATCAGGCAATGTCCTTTAACAACCAAAACTTCACATTTCAGTTAAACATCATTACAAAAGCTGGAACACAAAACCCACAACTAAGGATAGTAATGAGGCGGGTTTGGGATAGGTTTGAGGTTGGTAATCGGGTATGAGACCGAGTTTGAGATTAGGTTTTTTTTTGCGGGTTAGGGACGGTTTGGGATTTGGTGAGATACCCGTTTCCCTAACCCGATTACCCGATAAAGTGTACGTGTTTATTCGATTGTATACCTGATATAATTTCTTTTATTTTTTAAATATGTATATGTATGATATATATCAATTGTTGACATATACTATTTTTGTTATCTATACATTTGAATAGAAACCTGACAGATTTTGAGACAAACTTATCTAATCAGGTTTGGGGTTGAGATTACCTAAACCCATCACATTGCCATCGATGTTAATGTTTAATTAAAATGTGAAATTTTGGTAGTTAAAGGACACTTTCAAATGATATGTGTAACTTAAAGGACAACTAGTGTAATTTTGGTAGTTAAAGGACACCCCCTGAAAGAATATTCAAACATAAAGGACGTAAAGTGCAAATTAGCCTTTAAATTATAAACGAATTTACAATAGTACCCCCACGTGAGGGAATTTGACAAGTAAATCTAATCGGGTTAGGAGGCAAGGACACCACCTGATGATATGTGTTAACTTAAATGACAACCATTGTAATTTTGGTAGTTAAAGGACACCATCTAAAAGAATATTTAAATATAAAGGACGTAAAGTGCAATTTAGCCCAACCATCTCTTTCTAAACCCATTTTCATTTATAACTATCTCATTTCACTCTACAATATATAATCATTTTCATTCTCAATGGCTAATCATTCTTACGAAGAGTTGGGTATTTACTTACCGCCAAACGATTACGAATACAATTTTTCAACCGATAGTAACCTAGTTAGCGACATGCAATCTCATCGCCAAACAATATGATCTTAAAAGACGAGGGTCATGCGTTCTCACCGGACCACATTAGGGATCCAGTTATCAAACCCGTTTTTTTGACGACACAGCGCTTACGGAGTTGATGGATCCCAATACGCATTATCGACATAAAAATGATTTTCTCGTCCATATTGCAGCTTAAGATCTATCGTACCTCGAGGAGGAAGACGATGTGTAGGAATTTTTTTTATTCGTTTGTGTTGAGTTATGTATTTTTTTCTCCGCCACCACTTACTAGTTAATGAGTACTTTGTGCACCTTTTAATGTGGCGAATGTGTTGGCCTAGACGGTTCAAACAATCGTATCAACAAACAAGAACACAAGATATTAGGGGGGGGACAAACCCGCGACTCTTTCTATTCAATCAAACGAACATACGAACTTACAAAGAAAAAAGGGACAAATAAAAACAATAACCTAGACCCCTATTTATAATACTACTAAACTTACTCTCCAAGATATTAAACCTTTCCTAAACCAATTACTAAACTTTCTCTCCAAGACTTATCTAAAATAAACCAAACTTTAATAATAACTAATTATATCAATCTTTCACTTTGACCCTTCAACTTTCAAATCATACGAGTTTTAGGATTAACTTTCAACATTCCCCCTTAATCCTAAAACCTGACTCGAACTTTTTTGACTTTGTATTGCCAAGGTCTTGAATTCCAAATAGCACTCTCAACTCTTCAATTTATGTCATTAGTCCGCCTTTATTCTTTCTTTTCATTTGTTTGTAACAAACCTGTTTAACAGATTCTTCACGCTGATCATTCAAACCATCAACATTCATCTTAGATCCGAAATCATTGAACACTTTCTTTTCTTGAATTTTTCTATTTTCACATATTTGTTGCATCACTTGTTCAATTGACAAGTTCTTCTTCCTCACTTTTCTTTTCTTTCTTTGCTCATCCAAACATTCTTGGCCATTCGACTTTGACCCAAAACTCATAGCTGGGCTAGTCTTTCTATCTTTATCAGACCTTGTTGGACTTTTCTTTCTGACTATTCCCTTGAACTTTTCATTCGGTTCTAATTTTTCTTCAACAGATGCTCGACTATTGACTTTCACATACGATTCTAAATGTGCAGATTTGTCAGTTGCATCCTTCCTTTCATTCATTGCTAGATTCTTTCTTTCATCATCATGATCAGTAGTAGATTTCTTGCTTCGTTGCTGCTCACTGATCTTTACAAATTCTTTATCTTCCAGGTTGTTTAAGTCAAGAAAACATACCTGAAGATTCATCTTCTCTTCTTCTTCCAAAACAAGTCTTTCCTTTTTCTTTATTCAATCTTTCCTTTTCTTTTCTTTCCAAAACAGCTTGGAACGCTTCTTCTTTCTCTACAGCTTCCTGAGCTTCTTTCTTACGAGCTTGCTCTTCTTGAACAATCACATTCAATCTTTCTTTCTCAGCGGCTTCTTGAGCTGCTTTTTCCTGTTCTCCTTTTCGTACATGATCGATTCCAAGAAATCGAATCTTCAAAGCACGCCATACTTCCTTAGCATTCATTAGTATGCCAACTTGTACTGACAAGGTTTGGCATATGTACCCCAATGCGGTGTACATCTTCCTTTCATCTACAGCTACTTCGACTGGAGGTTGAATAACGTTCCAAAAGCCAGTCTTTCAGAAATCCCTCCATCTTGGTCGACCATACCTTGTAGTTCGATTTCGTCAATATTGGAAGTTCCCCAATCATCATCGTGTCTTTCTTATCCTTACTTTCTATTCCGGTTTGTTATTTTTCAGTTAGAATTGATTCCCGATCCCGAAACCAATCTCTAATAAATAACCGAACACCACAAACTTTTCTTTTCTTACGTACTTTCTTTCTTTCTTTATTATTTGCTTTCTTTCTTTCTACACACGAACTTGCTTTCAAAACATGGATTCCAAACGAACCCGAACTTGCTAGTCTTCTGGTTGTCGCTTAACAAACAACCAACAAATCCATCACCTCATTTCCGAATTTCATTTTCTCTCTTTAATAATGATGAGAGAATTCACCTATATACTTGCTTGCTTAATTAATTCAATAAAAAATAAATAAATAAACCGATTCCTTGGATTTCTTTCTTTAAAAAAAACACCCCATGGATATTGTTTTGTGCGTCAGACCCAATGTCTTAATTTTCCTTTCTTTTTCTCAATTGCAAACACCAAAAAGATTTAAACCGGAGATGACACGACTTTGATATTCCACCCAGAATTAATCACGGCTCCACGAGTTTTATTCCAAAATCCTAGCCGACTTGTAATCTTCTGAAACGAGATCTTCGAACCTCTTTTTTTTTAATCGCTTCTTCAATGCGAACCGTGTGTATAACGAGCCAAAGCTCTGATACCAATTGTTGGCCCAGACGGTTCAAACAATCGTATCAACAAACACGAACACAAGATATTAGGGGGACAAACCCGCGACTCTTTCTACTCAATCAAACGAACATACGGACTTACAAAGAAAAAAGGGACAAATAAAAACAATAACCTAGACCCCTATTTATAATACTACTAAACTTAAACCTTTCCTAAACCAATTACTAAAGGCTCCCACTATCTACACACTCAGTTTGCCTATCTGCACACTTAGGGTTTAAATACACAGCGTATTTAAGGGGTAAGTACACGACCAGACAGTCAAACCTAGTACCATGTCAAATCAGTCTGACATAGGGTGCGTAGTGATCAATACGCAGCGTATAGAGGTAACCCTATACGCTGCGTAGTGGTCAATACGCAGCGTATGTCAGACTGATTTGACATCGATACGATGTTGTCCAGGCACGTGAATAAAGTTATACGGGGAGTAGTGAGCAATACGCTGCCTATTGAAGTGTCACATGAAAGTCTATTTATCCATCTGTTCACAATTCGAATTCAATCCTCTGCTTTCTTTTTCATCTTCTTCTTCTTCAGTAGACAATTTACACACTAAACCAAAATTATTTGTTCTGTTTTTTGTTCAATCTTGTTAAAATGTCATCATTTTGGAACGATAATTATTTCGGTAATCGCTATTCTAACGACATATGGGGAGCAAATGCTGCCAATGAGGAGGAGGAGGTTGTGTCAGGAGTCCCTGTTGATCAAAAAACACAGTTGCCAGACTTGAACAAGACTCTCACTCCACCTGTTGATGAACCAAATTACCCGGCGCATCAAGTGTATCCAGATTACGGATACGGGTATGAATCTCCGTACGTGCAACAAAGTGGATACGGTGCTGAGAATGCACCTGTTGATGAACCATATTACCCGATGCAGCAATCGTATCCGGGTTACGGGGTATACGGGGATGAAGGTGGATACGGAAGTTACAGTGGATACGGTGGTGAAGGTGGATACGGGGGTGAAGGTGGTTACAGTGGATACGGGGGTGAAGGTGGATACAGTGGATACGATAGATATGGGGGTGAAGGTGGTTACAGTGGATACGTGGGTGAAGGTGGATACAGTGGATACGATACATCACTTTATGAACCATCTACCCCGGGCAATCCGTTTCAAATAAATGAGGTATCATATTAAAATAATAATAATAATAATAATAATAATAATTATTATTATTATTATTATTATTATTATTATTGTTATTATTGTTATTATTGTTATTATTGTTATTATTATTATTATTATTATTATTATTATTATTGTTATTATTATTAACGATTTTTTATATATTTACACTTTGGTCCCTGAAGTTTCAAATTTTACAAAAATAGTCCCTGAAGTTTCGAAAATTGACACAAATGGTCCCTGAGGTTTCGAAAATTGACACAAATGGTCCCTGAGGTTTTGAAAATTGACACAAATGGTCCCTGAAGTTTCGAAAATTGACACAAATGGTCCCTGTACTATTCAGTTAACTATGCTAACTGAGTTAGTGTTTAAAGAAGAAATCTTTATATGAAAGTTAACCTGGTTAAACCATTCAGTTAAAATAGTTTCAATAATGACCATATTAGTCCCTGAAGTATGAGTTACAATTATATTATTATTATTATTATTATTATTATTAACGTAACTTTTTTTTAGCGTTTCATGTCTCTAACTGATTTGAAGAATTGGGTACAAGAAACGGGAAAGGAGTGTGGTTACGTAATTGTTACCCGCCGATCAAAAAATATTGGCGGTACTACTGGGATGGTATGGCTTGTGTGCGACCTTAGTGGTGAGCACCGTAGTAAAGCAACAGTTAGGAAAGCTGGTAGCAAAAAAATCGGTTGCCCATTTTCATTACTCGTCATCCGGGACGTGACGAATGACACGTGGGAGTTAAAAGTGGACTGTGCGAACCATAACCACGAACCTACGACGAGTCTGTTGGGCCACGCTTTTGTGCGAAGATTTACTAAAGCCGAATACAAGCTAGTGGAGCAGCTAACTGCTCAAAACATGGAGCCACGTATCATATTTCAAACCCTAAGAAAGCAGTTCCCCGACAGCCTGCACGTTCAGAAAGACGTGCAAAATGCGGTACAAAAAATTAGAGCGACAATAATGGACGGAAAGAATCCTATTCAGGCACTGGAAAGCCTGCTGCATGACCACCGATTCATTTACGACACCCGACAGGATCCCAAAACAGATGTCGTAACAGAGATTTTCTTTGTTCATCCTTATTCAATCACTATGTGGCGTGCATTCCCGCACGTGATGTTGATCGACGCGACCTACAAAACAAACCTCTACAACATGCCATTTGTCCAGGTTGTGGGTATGACGTCGACCAGCAAGTCTTTTTGTATCGCACATGCCGTTATTTGTAAAGAACGAAGGGGTAACTACGTGTGGGTGCTTGAGCGGATCAAATCAATATTGCATGAATGTATGATGCCGCGTGTGATAGTCACGGATAGGGAGCTTGCCCTAATTAACGCGTGTTCTAAAGTATTCCCGAACGCAACCAGGCTTCTATGCCACTTTCACATCCAACAAAATATAGCTAGACAGTGCAAGAAAGGGTTCGATAAAGAAGATTGGGGGAAATTTATGTCGTACTGGTGGAGATTGTGCGATTCTTCATCAGAGCCCATGTACAAGTACAACTTGGAGAAAATGTATAACCGACTCGTGGTTGCCAACCGAGAAAGTAAGTGTTCCTTCAACAAACGACTCACCAAATCTATTATATTTTACACACGCTTTTACATTTCATTATTTTATTTTTGCAGGTGTCTATGATTACGTCTACGAAAACTGGCTCAAAGACTATAAAGAAATGTTCGTTTATGCGTGGACCGATAAGTGTCGCAACTTTGGTCAGCGCACCACCAACAGAGTTGAGAGCCAGCACGCAAATTTAAAAAGATACATTACGCGCGGGAGTTCATTGGAGCGAATAGCAAGATGCGTCATTGATATAGTTGAAACTCAGTACGATGAAATACAAAAAAGTTTCACTGAGAGCATCGAAAAAACGATGAACCACCACAGACACCGAATTTTGGACAACCTACGTGGAAAGGTTTCCCATGAAGCACTTGATTTGCTGGCAAAAGAGCTAATGAGGAAGATGGAGTTGTTGCGGAAACTTAACGCATCATGTGGTTGCCATATGTGGCTTAGCAATGGATTGTCGTGTGCTTGTAGGCTGGAAAACTACAAACGTACAGGTAAAAAATATTAAAACTACAAACCTTTTGTTATTTTGTACGATTTAGCTGTTTCTCACACCGTATTAACTTAATTGTGCAGGGCGTATTATACAACTCGACGACATAGATGTATTCTGGCGTAAGCTTGACTTGCTCCCGTGTAAACTGGTAGACGAGGAGGTCGATGTTGTAGCAGAGCTAAATAATGTGCGGCAACATTTAGAGGCGCAGTCCCCCGTTCAGCAAAAGAGTTTGCTTTCAAAGATAAAAGCGGTCTTCACCCCGAAATCGTCAACCAAGAAACCACCGATCGTCCAGCAAAATACTCGCGGTCGGCCTACATCAAAGAAAGTACAAGAAAGGCTAGATGAAGCTGCGAGGTTAGACGAAGCTGCGAGATACAGCTCCTATGGTGAGGACAGCAACGTATATACCGCTTCCCCCAAACATTGGTATGATTTACCCCGACACAGCTCATACGTACCGTCAGAGGGCTCTCGTGGAACTGGTTCGGTTGTAAAGTCTGAAAAACCTAAAATGCAACGAAACAGTTCAACGAGTTATAAAAAGAAGGAGACGCGGGATGATAAGGGTTTTCAATTAATGAAGGGGGACGAGCACTTGTTAAGCATTGAGAGGTTTAAGGATCAAATTCCATCAGAGTTTCACTCTTACATATCGCGTATACAAGATGTGACCCCAGACGGTCATTGTGGGTACAGGTCTGTGGCTGTCGGGTTAGGTTTTCTGGAACACGCATGGGCCAATATTCGAAGAGATTTACTACTGGAGATTGACCATAACGAGGCGCGTTGGAAGCATGTATTCGAAACATATAACAAAGGAGACTTTAAACGAATACGTAAGAGCATCGAATGGCATTCATTGAAAGCGTGCGGTCCAAGTCACTGGATAGAAATGCCCCAGGTAGGGCTTCTTGTAGCGCAAAGGTATAATATTGTCCTCCACGTGCTAAGCATCGAATGGAGCACTACCATCTTCCCATTAACGGATGCCCCACTAGATCCACGACCTCAAGCGATAAAGCTCGTACATGTTGACGGGGGACACTTCATACATGCTAAGTTGGAAGGAGACTACCCCATTCCTTTAGCGACCCCGTTGTGGTTGACACATCGATCAATAGCTGCGGAACGGTGGGAAGAAATGTATAGACCGCGGTTACAGCACTACTACGAGTTAATCAATCCTAAAGCAGACAAAGACAGAGAACCGAGTATAAATGATATCGAAGATTAACCGGAAACTTGTATTTTTGTGAATTGTAGAATTTTTTTAATTTATAAAGTTTGTATCATTTTTAATTTTTATAATTCAAAGAATATCATTGTTAATTAATTTTTAATTTTTAATTTATAATTCATATTTTTATAAACATAATTTTTGTATTATTTTTAGCTTTTCTAAATTATATTTGTGCCATTATTTATCAAAAAATATTGTTTTCTATAAATACAAACCAAGGAAAACACAAAAAAAATGGACCTATACGCTGTGTAGGGATCCCTACGCATCCTATGATAAGCAAATGACAATAAAGCCCCTGTTTTTTGCTTCCTATAGCCTCAGAACAAGGGTAAAAACGTAAAATGGCAAAAGAATAGGGAGCGTATTGATCCCTACGCATCGTATGTCAAAGGCGGACAATTTTCCCCCCAAATCAAAGTTTAAAAATATAAATATGTTAAATTACGTTTTTGCCCTTCTGTTAGGGCTATACGGGGCTGACTATAAGGGTAAAAAGGTCATTTTCTGACCTTTATATACGCTCCGTATGGCTCTCTACGACGCGTGTATAAAGGTCATGACAATGACCTTTATACCCTTCTTTCCATGCTTCGTATAGGCTCAACAGAAGGGTATATAGGTCATTCTCCTGACCCTTAAATACGCGTCGTAGAGATCCATACGGAGCGTAGATAAAGGTCAGAAAATGACCTTTTTGCCCTTATAGTCAGCCCCGTATAGCCCTATAGGAAGGGCGAAATGGTAATTTCACAAGTCAAACACCTTTTTTGACTTTTGCATACGCTTCGTAGGGGCCTCTACGATGCGTATAGGTTCTGATTTAAATCAGGAAAACCCCTACGCATCTCTGTTCTTCCCCAAATTACACACACAAAATACAGAGACATACGAAGGCGACTACGTATTTACGACCGTATACACGCGAATTCGAAGTATAAACGAGGTACATTCTCAACCTATTTAACTAATTTTGATTTTTTTTAGTATTTTATCCGTAAATTAGGGGCGTATCTTAGGTAAATTAGGGTTTACAGTGAATTAGGGGTGTTTGTTTGATTTGTTTGATTGTTGTGTCTAGTTGCTTTACATGTCTACGGTTTACAGTGAATTAGGGCTTGAGTAGATTTGTTTAGAAAATGCGACAGGAGATTCTCTTAATAGCTTCACCCAGGGAAACTGTGCCTGATTTTAATCTGCTGTTTCAGTGTTTGAAGATGATTAATCTTGTATATGTTCTTTATTTGGGCGATGAATGTTCACCTCTTATCTATTTGCATTCCCTGTTATGTTGATTTTGGCATGTAAAGTATATGTATGAGAGTTATTGTTTATACGTGTTTTATGTTGTGTTTGTACATGCTATCGAATATGTGGATTAGGAACGATTACAACATGCATCAGATTAATGTTTGCGAACCATGATCATATATGTTATAAAATACAATTGTGAATAGGTCCGAGTATTGTACGTGATGCATCATGATTTAACTTAGGATAGCATGTAAAAGCTTGCTAACATTGATCATAAAGAAGTCTAGATCCTTACATGAAAACTTAGTTTGTGAATTATGTATGCACGGAAATTATCGAATGGTTATGAATTCATGTGGAATACGTGATGACAATTTAGGAAAACGGGCGGGGGGTCTATGTTCGGCTTCACGATAAGGGCGGTTGTTCATCTGTGCGATAAGGGATCCTTGGGTTGGCTGGAATAGGGATTGTTAATTTCATGATTTCTGATTATGTGATATATATTATGTGATGTCAATAGTGGTTGATATGATATAATAAACACAGAGTGGTTATGTACTTGGTAGCAAACTTAGTGGGAATTTAAACAGAAAATATATATTTTTAAACAGAAAATATATATTTTTTTAAACTTAAATTGTTTTTTTTTTAAACAGAAAAATGGAGGAAATGAATTTAGAAGAAAATATTCCGGAGCAGCTGCAGCGGAAGCGGCGGGCGCGTCCACCGCCGGATCCTCTCGAGAATCACCCGTATTTGGAGTTTCCTCCGGAGTCCGACGCTGCTCTCCGTTGCGAGAAGCTTCGGAAGATGCATGTTGGTGAACATTTTGCGGTTTCTTGGAAAACCCTCCGGAAGCTCGAGGTTGAAGATTGGGCGCGAGGGTTTGTTCCCCTTGAATCACCGTGGGATCGTCTGTTTGAGCTATCGTTTACGCCGACCTACAGGGAGATACTGGTCGAGTTTCTGTCGCCGTTCGAGTTTAATCCTCGTCGGCAAGATCAGGTTGAGGACCCCGCGCAGCCCCCTCCCCCGCCCGAGGTTTCTTTTCGCATGGCTGGCCAGGATCGTTCTATGTCACTTGCACAGTTTGCGGTGCATAGCGGTTTGTATACGGAGGCTGAGATCGCTACGGATCTTTATACGAAGGTACGTTTAACACAAATTTTGTATTCTTATTATTATTATTTTAATATATAACATTTAAGATTTAATATTAATTTAACGTTTAATAAACATTCGTGTAAACAGGGGCTAGTACTGGTTGATAAACCCACGCTATTAGGGTTTTGGGCTCTGATCGCGGACATCACTCATTGGGACCACCAACAATCCAAGGGGAGGGTTACGCTGATTAAGGATCCGCTCTTCAGGTACGTTAGTTATTAAACAGCTTTTTTTTTAAACAGATTTTTTTTTAAACAAAATTTCTTTTTAAACAGAAATTTATTTTAAACAGAATTTTTTTTTAATTATTTAGTCGAAGTCGAACCGTAACCGGCGTTTAAACGACGTTTAAACCGGCAGCCGTTTGGGGCTGCGTTTGCAGCCGTAAGGCGCGTACGGTCCTAACGAGCGTCGAAACTAAGTTCGTCGTTAAAATATATATTTCTTTATTATTTAGTCGAAGTCGAACCGTAAGGCGCGTAGGTCTCTAACGAGCGTCGAAACTAAGTTCGTAGTTTTATATTTTAATGACAAACTTAGTTTCGACGCTCGTTAGGGACCGTTTGTGTCAATTTTTGAAACATCAGGGACCATTTTTGTAAAAATTGAAACTTCAGGGACCAAAGTGTAAATATATCAAAAAAGGGACCATTTGTGTCAATTTTTGAAACTCCAGGGACCATTTAAACAAAATTTCTTTTTAAACAGAAATTTTTTTTAAACAGAATTTTTTTTTTAATTATTTAGTCGAAGTCGAACCATAACCGGTGTTTAAACGACTGCAAAAACAGCCCCAAACGGCAGCGATTTCGCAGCCGTTTGCGGCTGCGTTTGCAGCCGTTTAAACGCCCGTTTACGACTGCAAACGCAGCCGCAAACGGCAGTGAAATCGCGTTTAAACGCCCGTTAGGGACCTACGCGACTTACGGTTCGACATGGACTAAATAATAAAAAAATAATATAATTTAACGACGATCTTAGTTTTGACGCTCGTAAGGCGCGTACGGTCCTAACGAGCGTCGAAACTAAGTTCGTCGTTAAAATATATATTTTTTTATTATTTAGTCGAAGTCGAACCGTAAGGCGCGTAGGTCCCTAACGAGCGTCGAAACTAAGTTCGTCGTTAAAATATAAAACGACGAACTTAGTTTCGACGCTCGTTAGAGACCTACGCGCCTTACGGTTCGACTTCGACTAAATAATAAAAAAAATTTAATTTAACGACGATCTTAGTTTTGACGCTCGTAAGGCGCGTACGGTCCTAACGAGCGTCGAAACTAGGTTCGTCGTTAAATTATATATTTTTTTATTATTTAGTCGAAGTCGAACCGTAAGGCGCGTAGGTCTCTAACGAGCGTCGAAACTAAGTTCATCGTTTTATATTTTAACGACGAACTTAGTTTCGACGCTCGTTAGGGACCGTTTGTGTCAATTTTTGAAACATCAGGGACCATTTTTGTAGAAATTGAAACTTCAGGGACCAAAGTGTAAATATATCAAAAAAGGGACCATTTGTGTCAACTTTTGAAACTCCAGGGACCATTTAAACAAAATTTCTTTTTAAACAGAAATTATTTTTAAACAGATTTTTTTTTTAATTATTTAGTCGAAGTCGAACCGTAACCGGCGTTTAAACCGGCAGCCGTTTGGGGCTGCGTTTGCAGCCGTAAACCGGCATTTAAACGGCTGCAAACACAGCCCCAAACGGCAGCGATTTCGCAGCCGTTTGCGGCTGCGTTTGCAGCCGTTTAAACGCTCGTTTACGGCTGCAAACGCAGCCGCAAACGGCAGTGAAATCGCGTTTAAACGCCCGTTAGGGACCTACGCGCCTTACGGTTCGACTTCGACTAAATAATAAAAAAATATATATTTTAACGACGAACTTAGTTTCGACGCTTGTTAGGACCGTATATAAAACGACGAACTTAGTTTCGACGCTCGTTAGGGACCTACGCGTCTTACGGTTCGACTTCGACTAAATAATAAAAAAAAATATAATTTAACGACGATCTTAGTTTTGACCCTCGTAAGGCGCGTAGGTCCGTTACGTGCGTCAAAATCCGTAACGAGTAAAAAATATATTGTTTTTTTATCCTCATTTAATCGATGTCGCCTGATTATTATTTACTGACTAGTTTCCATTTATGCAGGTATTTGCACAAAATGATTTCCACTTCGATCACTGCTCGAAACAAAAGCCGGGAGTGGTGTACGAGTGGTGACTTGTTCTTTTTATATTGCCTCTTATACAAGAGGCCGTGCGCTCTCGCCCACGGGTTGGCGCAGTACTTCGCCTCCGCGCATCATCGACAGGAGCGCAGAATGCTATTCGGCGGCGCCTACGTGACCAAGATAGCCCATCCGCTGGGCTATCATCCGGAGAACGACCGCGGCCGTGTAGGCCCGGCGACACAGCCAAAGCGGATGGGGATGAACACAGTAAACGGGATGCAAATTACCAAAGACTTTCCATGCGGGAAGCGGTTAAAGAAACTAGACGGCACGCAATACGAGCTTACACAACTGCCAGAACAGTTCCCTCTGTTTTATCCTCCGCACGATCCGGAGCCGCCGGAGCCGCATGAGCCGGTCGCCGTTCTTCCGCAGCCACCACAGCCGCGTGGACCACCCGGGGCGCCTCAGTTCCCACGCCATGTTTGGCCCGGTCCTGACCCGTCACATCAGCGGCTGCTTCGGAACGTTGAAAGGAACAACTATCTGTTGGAGTGGGTGGCTGCGGCGCTGCAGCAGCAGCGACAGCATGACGGATTACCTCCACTACCCTTCATTGCGGATGCGGAATGGGATCAGAATCAGCATCAGGAGCAGCAGCATCAGGAGCAGCAGCAGTAGTATTTTATCATTTTGTTATGTATGCACAAACTTTTCTTGTATATATCAAACTCTTGTATATTCTGAAAGGTTATATATATACTGTGGTGTACATATAAAATTCTGGCAGGTTATATAACATGTTCTGTTGTATAGATAACAGGTTATTTAACAGGTTATTTAACATATTATGTGATCATATAAAATTCAGAAGGTTATATACGCTGCGTATTGACCTATACGCAGCGTATATAAAGTGTTCATATACGCTGCGTATTGACCTATACGCAGCGTATATAAAGTATTCATATACGCTGCGTATTGGTCAATACGCAGCGTATAACCTAACTAGTGTATATAAGAATTAAGTTTCATATTCTAACAGCTCTGGACAGAGGATAAACTGGTTAAGACGTTGCGGTTATAAACGATAGGTCACGAGTTCGAACCTTGTAAGGGCCGGTTCTTTAAAGAAGACCCCCTTTTTTACATATGTTTGATATATTTACACTTTGGTCCCTGAAGTTTCAATTTTTACACAAATGGTCCCTGAAGTTTCAAAAATTGACATAAACGGTCCCTGAAGTTTCATAAATTTACAAAAATGGTCCCTGATGTTTCCAGGATTTACAAAAATGGTCCCTGAAGTTTTGAAAATTGACAAAAATGGTCCCTGTACTGTTCAGTTAAGTATGCTAACTGAGTTAGTGTTTAAAGAAGAAATCTTTATATGAAAGTTAACCTGGCTAAAACATTCAGTTAAAATAGTTTTAATAATGACCATTTAGTCCCTGAAGTATGAGTTTCATAAAATGACCAAATATTAACGTAACTTTTTTTTAGCGTTTCATGTCTCTAACTGATTTGAAGAATTGGGTACAAGAAACGGGAAAGAAGTATGGTTACGTAATTGTTACCCGCTACGCAGCGTATATAAAACAGCTGCAAATTTGGGGTCATTTTGGTATGTTTGAAGTGACAAAGTTTTGCCAGGTTTCTATACGCTGCGTATAGGTCAATACGCAGCGTATACAAACCTGGAAAAAATTTGACACTTCAACCTACCAAAATGACCCCAAATAAGCAGCTGTTTTATATACGCTGCGTATTGACCAATACGCAGCGTATATGAACATTGTTTTCTGTGCAATGATTGGTTATCAGGCACTGAGATCTATGGTCTATCTACGCTGCGTATTGATCTATACGCAGCGTATAGGGTTAACCCTATACGCTGCACCCTATACGCTGCGTATTGGTCAATACGCAGCGTAGATAAACCCTAATTTTGCTAGGGTTTGGTGTGCCAATAGGCACACTCTTACTAAACTTTCTCTCCAAGACTTACCTAAAATAAACCAAACATTAATAATAACTAATTATATCAATCTTTCACTTTGACCCTTCAACTTTCAAATCATACAAGTTTTAGGATTAACTTTCAAGAGAATGATGCTTGGTTAGGGCTAGGATACTTACCCTAGAGTGTACTTTTTCACTTAAAAAATTTCGGTCATCCTTTTTCCAATTACAATAATGGTAAACATATATGTAGTGTATATATGGTATACGGACCCAACAGATATTCAATGCCCAAACCTAACAAAATTAAATTTCATGCCTATAAAAGCCATTGAGATATCTCTGCATGAAACACATCGGCCAATCACACCTTCCTCTCTATTCAACACAATATTCAAAAGATTTTCTTCTCACAAGTTGAAAATGAAACATATAACACTTGTGACCCTTAACCTAGTAATACTGATGTTCATGTTTATAGCTGTCATCACATGCGATGCACGTGCCATGGGGTATGCACAAAAGCTTAGGGTTCTTGCAACCAAGTATAACGTTACATCCATTCTGGTGTTTGGAGATTCCAGTGTTGATCCTGGTAACAACAATGATCTTCCAGACACATGGCATAAAGGCAACTTTTTGCCTTACGGGAAAGATTTCGTTCATTCGTTTCCAACAGGAAGGTTCACCAACGGCAGGCTCCCCACTGATTTCATTGGTAGTTTTATAAGTTACACATAATTATTATATCTTGCATGAAAACTAACTGTAACGTACGTAAATCATGCATGATCGAGTGATGTGATCATCTGTTGTTTGTTTGTGTGAATATATACAGCTGCTGCTTTAGGTTACAGAAAAGAAATCAAAGCCTATCTGGATCGGTACCTAAAGGAAGAAGACCTGGTGCATGGTGTTAGTTTTGCATCAGGTGGATCTGGTTATGATGATTTCACAGCAAATATAACTGTAAGTGACATTCTTAAACAATATAAATGTATATAAAATAATAATGCTACGTGGTGTGACAAATTTGTAAGAATTTTAGTATAAATGTATATAAAATAATAATACTATTTGTTAATTTAAAAAAAAAAATAGATATCAACGAACTATACCAAAAAATGAGTTACAAATTACAAGTTTTTATTTTGTGTAATATGTTATCATGATAATTATCCATCCCTAAATATGAATTGAGATTCATCTTTAATAATTAGTTATCTTTCATCATATTTTTACGTTAATTAATTTAAAGATTAGACCATGGGGTATGGGGTCCGTCCCCTCCCCGTCCCGGTTCGTCCCCCACGTCACACACAACCCCCCCTGGGCTCGTCGCGGCACCGGCGTCCTCTCCAAGACGTTGGAGACGAGGCAATGATGTGGGCCCCCCTCTGACTTCTCTCTCTCCCCTTTATTAATATATTAATATTATATTGGTTTTTATTATGGGTTGGGTAGTCTTCCACACCCTTGGGTAGTCCCCAAGGGCCAAGGGGATTGTCCTCCACCCTTGGTGAGGTGGCGCCTACGTGGCGGGTAGTCTCTTTAGGGACTAACTAAACCATACCGGGTAGTCTTATAATTTATAACTATTGAAACTTCGTAATGTATTATATGTATGAATATGATGATGATATTCATAGATACCTAAAAAGTTATGATAAACATATTATAGTAGGGTTAGGTTTATTGGTGAACATCCCTCTTTATTGTGAACAAAGTGAACTAATCATAGCCTTTGATTATTAATACACAAGTGTAAATCAATGACTATGATTTGATGATGAAAATACCCAGTTTACAAATACACGCTAGTGTTTACGATTTGATGATGTAAATCAATGGTTAGAATTTGATGATGTAAATTTATTTTATGATCTGATGATATATATCAATGGTAAAGATTTGTTTACTCAGTTCATAGATACACATTAGTGTTTACTCAATAACTTCACCCTATTATAGTAAACTCCAACTATTATATCATATCCAATACTTACTGTGGTTGAAGTGAGAGGAAATAAGATGTTGAAACTAAAGTTAAAAATAATGATTATGTTTATATTATAAGAACATACTGCTATAGATCCCATGTCATAGAGACAACAGGAATAGGCATGCATGATAGCAATGGTGTGGTGACTACGACGAGGTTATGAGACTAAAGTATTATTTAAGTCGTTGTGTTATAATAGTTTTAACTATTTAAGTTTGAATCTAAAATTCTTTAACTATCTGAGCATTTGATTTTTCTAATTGTAACCATCTAAATCAAATTTAATAATGTCGTAAAAAACCTAGTTACTTTTTTTTGTGAAAAGAGAAGAACACCCCTGCTATTTAGAAACAAAACAAAATAAAAATAAAATAAATAATACATGAACACACACACTTTCTCTCTCTCACTAACACCATTGGGTGTGGTTTGGGTAGTCTCTTTGGGGACTATCCGCCACGTAGGCATCACGTCATGTTCGATAAAGGATCATCCAAAGGAGACTATCCAAGAGTGTGGGGACTACCCAAAGTTAATAAAAAACTAATATATAATAAATAATTAAAACAAAAAAAAAACTCTCTCTATCGCTCTCTATGTGGTCCCCACCATCAGCCATCAGCCAATCAACATACCTCGTCGCCTCCGTCTTCCTTCCGCCGCTGGAGACGCGATGCAGCCCAGGGGCGGTGTGGGACGCCGAGGACGAGCCGGGACGGGGGGGAGCCGACCCCCATACCGCATGGTCTAATCAACCCCCGACCCCTCTCTCTTTCTCTTTACCCATCTTACTAGAACAACCACCACCACTACCACCAGCATACAACACTACCATCAGTACCACCTAACAGTTATGGAAACCCACAAATCCGATGACTCCGCTTACAAAACCAGAAACCCACCTCCGGCGATCTAGAAATTCGATGATCACCACCATACACCCCTCTTGAATTAAATCAGCCACTATCCCTCACCTGAAACCCGTCTCCCCATCCTCTTTGTTTCTAGAACCACCGGTTAGATCAGAAAAAAGGTGGGGTTTCAAAATTCGGTTTCAAAACCACCATAGTCGACAATCAGAAAAGGTGAGGTTCCAGTGTGTTTGCTTAGATCAATCGATTGAAGATGGTGGTGGTGTAGGGGAGTAGTGCGGTAGGGGTGGTGCAGTGGTGGTCCGAAGTGCGCAACGGAGGTTGCGACGCGTGAGAAACCGATTGTGGGGTTAGTGGTGACGGTGCGGTGAGGGCGCTTCAGTGGGGTGGGGGAGATGAGTGTTTGATTGTTTGCATGAGGTTTGTGTGTGTGTGTATATATATATATATATATAGGAAGGTTCATTTGAGAAGAAATTTAATGTGAGAAGAAAAAGAAGAAATGGCATATTAGTAAAATACTATTTCATTTATAACTCATATCATTAATTTTTATCTCTTTAATTAATTAGTCAACTAATCATTAATTATTCTACATATAATCTACAAAACCTACACATATCAAAATTTTCCTACATATACCCTACACATTATAGAATTTTATCCTACACAGCCAAAATTTACCCTACACGCCTCGAAATATATCCTACACAACTCGAAATTTATCCTACACAACTAGTAATTTATTCTACACTTTAAATTAAGTTGTTTTTTTTAATTTGGAAAAAATATATTTTTAAAAGGAGTTACAAATTTAATTTAGTTAGTTATTAAAGGGGAAGAATACAAATTAATGCTTTATGTAAGTTTACCAATATACCCTTATATTAAAATTAAATGCAAATATTAAATGAAGTAAAATGAAGCATTCTTATTGGTTGAAACTTCTTCTTTTTTATTCTTACAAAAAAATTCTTCTCATTTGAACCCTCCACTATATATATATATATATATATTACATACATATAATAAAATGGGTAAAGTTGTTTTGTAGGTACCTAATGCGTTAAAATTTTGTATCTTACGTGTAAATGACTGAAATACAGGTGTACTTAACTAACTTATTGGATGGTATTAGTATTTGGACTTAAATAGGTGCAATTCAAAAAAAAATAGGTTCTCAAATATTTAAACATTTGAGAATTAGACTCAAATAGCTAAAATTACCAAAACACATGGACCCAAATTGTAATGAATTCAAAAAATAATTAAAACATATTGCATATATATATATGTGTGTGTGTGTGTGTCGCGCGCGCACGCAATGTAAAACGTAAAAAACCGTGTAATAAAACGGCGCCTAAACAAGGGGCGCGAATGCGGCGCATAAAAAACCAGCGAATAAAAACAGGACGTAAAAAACGCCGCGTTAAAAAACGGCGTGCAAAAACGACCCGTTAAAAAAAACGACGCTTGAAAAAGCCGAGCGTATAAAACGGCGAGCAAAAACGACCCGGTAAAAAACGATGCGTGAAAAAGCCGGCGTAAAAACCGTGTACAAAAACCGGCGCGAAAAAAAAATTGTCTTGTTAAAAAAATTTGAATTTAAAAATGCCTTTAATAAAAAAATTATTTTCAAAAAATAAAAAGTAATATAATAAAACAAAAAAGTAATAAAAAAATAATAAAGACAAAAAGACAAAAAAATAATTTTACTAAACTACCATTTTGAATTAAAATATTAAAGACATAATAAGACAAATTGTATTTAATATTAATTTTAGTTTCTTTTAATCTTATCCATCCATCTTCTTGATCTAGTGGTTAGGAACTGGTTCTCACGTTTCTTACAACTGGAGTTGGTTTTCACTTTAGCGCTCCCATATATATATATATATATATATATATATATATATATATATAGAGAGAGAGAGAGAGAGAGAGAGAGAGAAAGTGTACTGTACAATATCCCTTAACGTACGCTATGTACGCGATGATGAAATCACATGTTATAAAATAGCATGGATGAAATCGCATGTGATAATTTTGATGAAATCGCATGTTGGTTTTTGTAACAATTTCGCATGTGATAATTTTGATGAAATCGCACATGTTGGTTTTTTTGAAACAATTTCGCATGTGGTAATTTTGATGAATTCGCATGTTAAAAAACCAACATGCAAAATTGTTACAAAAAACTAACATGCGATTTCAATGTTGGATGAAGATCTAAAGGCTGGGATGAGCGCGAACGTACGATAAGGGATATTGTACGTTAACCTAACCCTATATATATATATATAAACATAAACACAAAAAACACTGACTCCCTTCTCTCTCTCTCTCTCTCTCTCTCTCTCTCTCTCTCTCTCTTTTCTTTCTCTATACTATTTTCTCATCTCCATAACAGCACCACCACAACCAACCGCTACCACCTCACCACTAGCCGACATCACCACCATCAGCCACCCCTGCCCACTCCACACGAGCTTGGACGACCACCACCACAGCCACCCCACCTTAACCCCGACAGGTTGGTTCCTGGCCGGAACCCTAGAACGGCTGTTACAGCACCATCGGCGCAAGAGAAAGTTGGTTCCTAGCCGGAAGCCTGGAACGGTTGGGCTGTTAGGTCGATCTGAGCAAAAAAGAGTCACGCAGGAGAAAAGCACATGCCGGAAAGTTGGTTCCTGGTCGGAACCCTAGATTTGACACTACCACCACCCAAAAGGAGTTAGAGACGAGGAGCAAAATGAGAAAAATATAGTAAACTATTTGAAGAAAATGACCGTTTCAAATAACTGAGGGAAAATTGGTAAAATGGTCAAACCACAGGGAGCAAAACGCAAGTTTAGTCTAATATATACTTACAATAAATTTTAACTAATATAATCTATATGACTAGGTTAGAATCATGTGTATTACACGGGTTGAATAAATGTAATGCTTTATATTTAGTAGTAAAAAAATCATGTCTTTAAAAAAACTTGTTACTGCACGAGTTGAATAAACCTGTTTTGAATAAGATATATCGTAATTTGTTAACACATATAGTTGTCAAGATATGTATTTAACAAATGAATTTTGCCGTTATACTTATATATTCTATTAAATTAAATCTAAAAACATTTTGTTTTCAACCGGTATTAATTTCGTCCTGTAACCGATAAATGTTAATTTACTTAAGCGTGCCCAGTCTTTAAATATCATTTTACCACAATTAAATTAACTTAAATAGGAATTATAAATACACATATATATGAATATTACTTTACATCTACTCCTAAATTACATAAAATTAGTGGTGATCTACCCGATGTTAAGAATTGAAGTCAATTTGGTATTTTCCACAAGAGGAAAAAGCCTCTACCAGCTTTAGCTGGAATGGCAAAGAGATAATGGTTGAGTTTTTAATTTGATGCAGAATGTTATATCCCTTAACAAGCAACTGGAGTACTTTAAAGAGTACAAGATTCGTATGGAAAGGCTAGTTGGAAAAGAAGATGCTCATAGGATTGTGGAGAATGCAATGTTCATCTTGAGCATGGGTACAAATGACTTTTTACAAAATTACTACTTTCTTCCTACTCGATCCCACATGTTTACCATTGCCCAATACCAACGTTATCTGATCAGGTGCATGGAAATTTATGTTAAGGTAATTATATCATGAATCTTTCCTTTTATTTTTAGCCAAATAAGATAATATCACTACTTTAAGGGAAATTCATTGCTAGATATATATATCAATGATCTTTAAAAGGTTTATAAATGGGTAGGTGTGAATGAACTTTCAAATTTATTATTTTCAAGATGGTACAAGCTGCGTATTATGCCACTGTGATCCCATTAAACAGAAATTCATTTTGGACTATAAAAACTCTTTAATATGTGGAAATTAACACTATTAATTAGTATTGAGATAGTGATATATAATTTTATGATTTTAGTTAGTGCTTCAGATAGTAGATGATCCTCAACTTTATAATGGAAATTACAGAAAATGCATTCACTGGGAGTGAGAAGATTGGCTGTTGTTGGGATGGAGCCATTCGGGTGCATGCCTTTGATAAGGACATTAAAGAATAGTGATAAATGCGATGAAGAAATGAACCAAGTGGCCCTGTCTTTCAACCTTTTATTGAAAGAGAAGGTGTCTGCACTGGAGGCAACATTAGGGATGAGAACTGGCTTTGTCGACATTTACGGTGTCATTCAGAATATCTTACGGTACCCATCAAGATATGGTTAGTAACTATCTAATTTATTTACCACTTAACTAGTTCTCGTGCATAGGGGTGTTTAAAATTCGATCCGGATTCAAAAAATTTGAAATTCGACTCGATTATTAAGGTTCGAATTCGAGTTGATTCGTATTCGATTCTCGAATACGAATTTATGATTTTCATTCCGAATCGAAATTCGAATTCAATTTATATGTAATTTTTAATATATATTTATATATATAGACACACACACACACATACACACACATTTAACTATTAAACTTGGCCAAAGTATGACTTACATCCGTAAGTTTTTTTTTGTAAATTAATTACATCCGTAAGTGATAAGTTTATTCTTTATAACATTTCTAACATAATGACAAATAGCCCATCTACTTCTTTCTATATTTTTATCTAACTTAAATCGCTACCAGTAACCAACCTATCTTTTAAATTTTGTTGTTTTGACATATTGATAGTTAATTAATTTTGCAAATTATTAGATTTTATGTTAAATATAATTAGTTTGTAGTAGTTATAAAAATGAATGTATAATAATTTAATGTTTGGGGTGAATTTGAATTGAATTGAATATTCGAATTTGGTTCGAAATTTGAATTCGAGTTTCGATTCATAGAATATGAATTGAATACGAATTCAAGTAAAAAAAAATTCAAAAAAATCCAATTTGATTAATTCAAAAATTCGTAAAGTTAACTACATTTTCAATGAGCATTCTTAAAATAAAAAATTTACAATGATCAAGTATAGGTGTTTTAATTTAAACTAGTTAAATGACCAATTATGTTGTGAAAAAATTGAAAAGGGTTAATTATAACATTATGCATTCAATAAAAAAGGAAAACAACATGAAGAACCGAACCTAAACTTTTTATTATATCAGCTAATTTTGCACCATAAGTTAGAACATTGTGCATTCTCCCATGAACTTAAAGAATTGTTTCTGGTTGAATTGAATTTGGCAGGTTTTACCGAAACCAAAAAGGGCTGTTGTGGATCAGGATTAACAGAATTCGGGACGTCTTTAAAAGGGCTGAGTATGTGTGCAAATCACTCAAAATACATCTATTGGGATGCTGTTCATTTCACAGAAAGCATGTATTATATCATTGCAGACAAGGCTGTGAAATCTATAATCACAAGCCTTACTTAATTAGCACCTCAATATTAGGGGTGTTCTCTATGGCTTTAGTTATTATGTTGTCCTCATTTACTTGATTTCATTCTTTTGTCATTTCATGGTGTGGAAGAATTCTTGTAGGACCACAAGTGTGAAATTATGTTCAGTTATATTTAATTATCAGATGCATGATTGCTAGCTTTTTTTTATGATGAAATAAAATTATTTCTGTGTGATATCATGGTACTTTATTAAGATGTGTTTATCCTGTTCTTTTAGGTTGGGCCTAATCTGGCACAAAACAATGCTTAATTACATGTACATGTTAACCATAAGGTCTGGTTCAAAATCTATACTATTGTTTGCTTTTCAGTTTGTGCTAATTTTAAAGCGATAGCAAAATGGCAAAAAAGCGGTAGCAAAATGATAACAAAAGGCGGTAGCAAAATGGTTAAAAAAAATGGTAGCAAAATGGTGACAAAAAGCGGTAGCAAAACCGTGTAGCAAAAAATAAAAAGGTAGCAAACAGGTGGCAATAAGGCAATTGCTATGTGTGTATTTCTCATCGAGTTTTTGGTAGCAAAACGGTGGCAAAAGGGCAATTGCCACCGTTTTGCAATCGAAAACGTGGTGGCAAAAACCCAATTTTCTAGTAGTGTTACATTTGAAAATTTTGTATAATTTAGAGAGTTTAATTTTTTTGGTTTGATTTATATTTGTAAAATTTAGTGAATTTAAATTCCATTTCAAAATACATCGCTAATATATCTGTACGGCGGACAAAAAAGAGTCGCAAAATGATTGTTTATGTAGATCATATGCTCACAAAACTTGTAATGCCGCTTGTTGTCCCATGGAGCCTTCGGCATTGGTATATATCTCACCCTTGTTGAACATGACAAAACTAAACATGCTAACTTCGTCTTCCTCTAATTTCATGTTGGTTCTTTGAAATGAGTTTAGTACGTTTTCTTTGTATCCCATTAACGTGTTGCAACACTAATGTGTCACCTTATAACACAGTGGAAACGCAAATATAAAAGATAAAACTATCGAAAGAGAAAATTGATGTAATATCGAAAGATGAAACTAGTACATCAAGCTCATTTTTATATAGGTAATTTAAATTTGTAGGTCAAGCGAATTTCGCGATGTTTATATTTATAAGTAGATTGTTGATATATTTGAGAGGGCCGGTCCAAGCCCAAGTATTTTGAGGCTTAGGCTTTAGCTTTAGGCCTCCAAATCAATATGGCCTCCAACTAAAAAAAAATTAGAGAAAATTACCAATCTAGCCAAGACTTTAATCAAATTACCAATCTAGCCACCTCATGCCTCCTTGGAAGGCCACTCACATGTATGGGATGAGTCTTTCAAGCATGGGATGAGTCCTTGGGGAGAAACCTAATAAAAAATAGACACGTGGCCATAGACTCATGGGATGAGTCTGCGGACGCATGGCCGCGGATGCATGGGATGAGTCTTTCAAACATGGGATGAGTCTTTCAAGCATGGGATGAGTCCGCGGACGCATGGGATGAGTCTTTCATGTGTGGGATGGGATGAGTCTTTCCACGTGTCAGTTGGGGATTGGCGGACGCAATACTTGGCTATGCAGACGCATCAGAAGACTTGGGATCTGTGAGTGGCCTTCCAAGGACGCATGAGGTGGCTAGATTGGTAATTTGACTTTTTTCTTGGCTAATTTTGTAATTTTCTCAAAAAATTATATGTGATATTTGGGTTGGACTGAACTTATCTTTACACATACAAAAAATATATAAAAATACAAAAAAATAAATTAACTTCGCCAACAATAAACCTTTTAGTTTATTTTGCCGGTCCCAAGCCCGGATAAAAAATGTTTTTATCTCAAATAGTATTTTTCTTTTTTTTTTTTTTAGAAAAAGGTCTCGAGTTTTTGAATTTGCTTTAGGCCATAAAAATGGTTGAGCTGACCCTGTATTTGAGACCGATGAAATTTAAAGATGAGAATATAATAAAATTAAAATAGTTAGCATAAGTGGGATGAAACATGATGGGATTAGGCTTGTGGTGTTGGTTGTTTTTCAGGCAATTTGGGAACTAAAAAGGGGCTGTGGGGCAGGTCGCTTTATAGTTTATCTAACAAGTGGACCAGGCTTGGAATTTTGGTAATGTTTACTGGCCCAACAAATATATTATTTCTATAGGACCTTTGATAATATTGGCCCAACAAATACATTATGTCTATAGGCCCAAAGCTCAAGTTTATGTCACAAAACTATTGGGCAGCCCCTAACTAGTTTAGAGCACGTATGATGAATTGATCAAATATTTATTGCTTTTTACTATTAATTTGGTTTGTATGTTGGTATAAGTTGCTCTTGTAACTAGATCACTTATTTTCAGGAAAAGGTTCCAGTACACAATACGCTTAACCTAAAAATAGTGAGAGGTAAAGTGCTAATATGCAAATAACAAAGTGTTAGATATATAGCTACACAATGAGTTTTTGCATATGAGCACTTTACTTCCTACATTTCTCATGTTAAGATCTAGACAAAATTGCAGAAAACAACCTTTATGTATACCCCAAACTGCACTTTATACCTTTCACTATGAAATCCGCCAAAACCAACCTTTACGTTCATGTTTTGTTACACATCACAACCTTTACACCAAACCTAGTCAAAAAAGTCAGTTAAGTTGCCCCATGTGCGATGCATGTGAGGGCATATATGTCTTTTCCTTTGACCCCTTTTACAATGAATCATCAACATCAAGTTTTACACAGATTTAATATCAACATTAATATGAATATCTTCATATACCCAGTTTGAATATGACACACAAAAGAAAGAATCAAACCACAGTAAGCACACCTTTAAGAACACATCATTCAAATATTCAAACACTTAATCCACACTAACCTGAAAGTGTTTGAAACGGGTAGGTGTGCGGGAGGATGATCACTTGATGGTAGACGTCACGAGATGGTTCGGAATAGCTTGAGTGTTACCATACTTTTTCCTAAAAGATATCAACTTCAAAGCTTTAACTACCACAAAACAAGAATCGTGATATTAGAAAAATTACATTCTTTAAGAACATTCTACATCAGAATCATCCTACTTTGAAGCTCTGTGGGTATTCTTCCGTTTGTGTTGGCGACCAAAACATCCATCTTCTTCATCCACGGTGGTCGCCATTCATAAGAGCCTTTGTCTCTCTTTAAAAGATTCCCGGTTGGAGTGGGTATTAGTATTATTGGAGGTTGCTTTTCTGCCATCTCCAACATTAGTGCAAGTGATAGTACTTGTGTGGGGGTTGGGTTTAGAGCAATAACAGAAGACGATGGGTTGGTTTTGGTAGTGTTTTGGAGTGGGTACTTTTGCGTGGTAAAGCATGACGGTTTCTGAGCATTAACAGAAGAAGGCGGGGTGAACTTTTTGGTTGCATGTCCATGCTTTGGGGCTGATGTTGGTAGAGCAACATGCACGGATTTAGGAACCGGTACAGAGGGTGTTTGGGCGGTTTTTAGTGGTAAGGCAGGTGGTGTTGCGGCGGAAGCGATATGGCTGTAGGTTGCCCATCTTTGGGACTACATTTTTAGAAGATTGATCATCTCTAAAAGAGTCGACGGTGGGCATTCGGAGCAGTTTTAGTGAAAATACGTTGATGATTCGTGTTAACATTGAAGTTGTATGTGTTAATATAGATGATACGAAAGTTGTGAGCTTTAAATGATTTAATGATTCAGATTTGCAAGCATAAAAATGAAACTGTATGATTTAATGAACTGGGTTTTCTTTTCATAAGCTTGAATCTGTGTTTTCATGGAGGGTACAAACTTATATGCTCAAGGTACAAGTTAAAACTGCATGTCTGAATATGTGAGGGAAGATGATGACCATGTGATTTAAATATAATATTCATTGTAAAAGGGGTCAAAGGAAAAGACATATATGCCCTCACATGCATCGCACATGGGGCAACTTAACTGACTTTTTTTACTAGGTTTGGTGTAAAGGTTGTGATGTGTAACAAAACATGAACGTAAAGGTTGGTTTTGGCGGATTTCATAGTGAAAGGTATAAAGTGCAGTTTGGGGTATACATAAAGGTTGTTTTCTGCAATTTTGTCTAAGATCTATTAATATTTAGGCAAAAGAT
The DNA here is from genome assembly GCA_030545235.1 of Helianthus tuberosus. NCBI lineage: Eukaryota > Viridiplantae > Streptophyta > Magnoliopsida > Asterales > Asteraceae > Helianthus > Helianthus tuberosus. The sequence goes on from JARYGA010037204.1 coordinate 49,440, forward strand.
CAAATATAAATAATCTTAACATACTAAACATACAAATTGAAGGAAAACTCAAAAAGACAAGGTGGCATTTTTGTAATTACCACCAACTATCAAAGTTACTATACAAATGTGAACTCAACCAAAAATACCTAAAAAACACAATTTTTTTTAACATTTTTTATTAAAAAAATCGCTACATTTTGTTAGCAAAAAAAAATTTGCTGCTACTAAAAGTAATGATTTTTTAATAAAAAATGTTAAAAAATAATAATAATTTGTGTGTTTTTTTTATTTTTTTTAGGTTTTTTGGGGATTTAGTTTTTAGCATTTTAGCTGGGGGGGGGGGGGGGGGGTTGTTTTTTTTAGGTTTTTTAGGTATATTTGTAGAGTAACTTTTATAGTTATAGATAATTACAAAAATGCCACCTTGTCGTTTTGAGTTTTTCTTCAATTTGTATGTTTAGTATGTTAAGATTATTTGTACAAGAACTTTACCCTTAATATTTAATCCTGCCTCAACATAATAATACTTATAGATCTCTTAACATTATTTAGAATTCCAGACCCCACCTATGGATGAAACATTGTTGGGTATGTTTGTTTGGCTTATACCAATTAGAAATTACTAGGAAAAAAAAAAAAAGAAAAAAAAAAAAAACAATTAAAGGTCGGTTGGCAGACAATAGTTACTACAGCAAAGATGAAACTTGCACAAAAGTAAGAAGTTATTTCACGAGAGTTTGGAACTTATATATTCTGTAAATCTTTTCTTTTTCCGACAAAAAATCTGTATCTTGAATACTTGCGTGACCTTTCTATTTAAGTCATTATATCAAGGGAGAAACAAGTAAACATCAATCATTTGTGCCCACCACAGAAGGTTCAATAATAATAATAAAAATAAAAATAAAAAACCCGATAGCAGTTGGCATTTAATTGCTACCCGCATATTTATTCAAATATGCTGTTAACAGATGATGGCACCGTTGTTATCGCTGCTTTATTTGGTTTCTAAAAAGAAGTAGATATGTCCTACGTTGCCAATTTTTATGGTAAAGTTATGGTTATTCTATATCTGATAAAATACTATCACTCAAGTTAGGGGGGGGGCGCGCATGCTGGTTCGAACTGGCGCGAGGCTTGGCCATGTCTGGGAGGCACGGCCCATGCCTGGAGGATTTGATGGGGAGCCAGGCAAGGCCCATGGTCAATTCTTGTGGGTCCCACTGGATTTTCAAAATTCTTCCGAAAATATTTTTTGTGGGTGGGGGGGGGGGGGGGCATGCTGGTTCGAACTGGCGCGAGGCTTGGCCATGTCTGGGAGGCACGGCCCATGCCTGGAGGATTTGATGGGGAGCCAGGCAAGGCCCATGGTCAATTCTTGTGGGTCCCACTGGATTTTCAAAATTCTTCAGAAAATATTTTTTATCGTTTTATGGTCGAGGCACAACCATGTCTCGACTATGCGGGCCCCGGTAGATCTTCGGAAGTTAACTAGGGATATTTTTATCGTTTATCTCAAGGCATGGCCCGTGTCGGGGGGCAAGGGCATTTCTTGGGCGTTTTGGGTTAGAAAACGTGATTTTGTCATTTTCTGCTAAAGGCACGCCACGTGCTTGGGAGGCACAACCCGTGTCTCAAGAATTTGACCATGAAAACTATTCTTTTATCTTTATCTATCCAGATACTCAATATTCATATATTATGGTCCCCGTAACTCATTTCCTAAACCAGGATAGCTTTTGTAAAGTCTTTGGGGGCTTTTCTGTCTACACCATTGGCTTTTAGTTGGATAAGGGGGCCACCATTTTGTCTTGTCTAGAGGAGACCACTACTCTTTCATGACTTAGGATCATGCACAGGGCGTGTCTTGCAAGTGCGACCCGTGTCTTTAGCTGCAACTTGACATTTTCTAGATTTTTCCTCGTTTTCCCTTTCTTTTGTCATTTTGCAGCCCGATTGTCCTGAAAATCAAAAGTAAAGGAATTTATAACTAATGTATCCCGGCTTGAATCATGGATTCCAAACCGAGGGTAAAAAGAAGACTCAATTTTGTGGAACAATAACTTACCTTGGTTTCTGATTTACCTTCCTCGTCTTTCTTGTGTTTCTCATAAGCATTGAGACGTCCCACACATCATCGAACCCAAGGGATGCCAAGTTCACAATTTGTTCAAATAAAGCAACCATATGGATAAACCATTTGGGAAGTCCATTATGAAACTTCTTCACTAACCTTGTTTCTTCAATAAGGGACCCAAACTATGTTGCTTTCGAAGATATTCTTGCAAACTTGCTCACAAAGTCATCTACCGAACTTGTATCTTTCATCTTTAAAGCTTCAAATTCTGCCATAAGTGTTTGAAGCCTCACTTCCCTTACATGTTCGGTTCCTAGATGTTGATTTTCAATGGCATCCCACGCCACTTTTGTTTTCTCAAAATTGTCGTCTTGCAAAATCAGTTTTACAGGTATTAATTGAAACAAGATATGGATGACCATATTGTTTTTCTTGGCTTCCACCTCGTTCCTGGATAATAACATCCCACATGTCTTGAACGTTACAAACCGGCTAGATTTGCAGTAGAGTAGTTGATAAAAGTCAACATTAAGCATTGTAACGATATTGTTTGTTCTTTTTGTTTTTCACTTGATCACTGATCAATCACGATTCCTTCGATTCTACATGAGAAGGATTGTTGGTTTCTGATGTGCGTGAAAGTGTTATATATATTAGGTGTATATTTTAAGCCATTTTTAACACTTATTTTAGCCAAGTTTTAAATTTATAAAACACGATATTTTACTAACACTAAACACACATATGGGCAAGTGCACCCATCGTTGAGTGTAGTATAGCGTTGGTAAGAAACCGAGGTCGTCCAAGGACACAAGAGCTTTTAATACCGGTTTATCCTCAACGTCTAACCAAAATAAAAGTTTAGAAAAATGTTTTAAACTAAGGAAAATAAAAACTAACTAAAATGCTGAAAATAAAAATAAAATAAAAAACAGATAGACAAGATGAATCACTTGGTTCCGACTCGTATCTAGTATAACCTTTGATTATTTCCGTACTTTTGCACATAATTAAGAGATTATCTTAGTTATTGTAGTAGGCCCCTCTTTTGAAGGTGACGTTACCCTCACCCCAGTAGTTTGAGTCAGCAAGGATACAATCCTAAAAGGGTGGATTATTGGAAGATAATGAATTAAGTTATTAATGCAGTATTGTGGTAGGCCCCGCTTTTGGCGGTGACGTTACCCTCGGCTAAGTAGTCTGAGTCAGCAGGGATACAGTCCTAAATAGCCGGGTTATAGTATTAATAGTAGTTAACTTATGAGGGGGTCAAAGAGTTTGGACCCCCGCCATCCAATACCGTGAAGTATTGAAGGAGGTCCTACTAAATTTGACCCAGGTCCATTGCAGGACCTCTAAACGCTGAACAATGGCAAGACCTTTACCAAACCGTTCCCTTAACCCCCGACCAGGTAGCCAACATACCTCTATATAGACCGTGGAGATATGAATGGTGAAAATCCTTTATTTTATATAGACAGTAAAATAATGCCAAGACACCACGGACAAACGATAAGGAAAGATCACCTTCAACATAAGTAACTAGTTATTAAAGTCATTAATACAAAACCAAATAAAAAGTGCAAAAGATTAGAAATAAAAAGTATTATACTAGACACTTTGTCTTCACCAAGTGATGTAAGAGACTTAGGCAAACATGGCCTTGATTGTCAAGAACTCTTACGATCAATCTTGGATCCCGAGACGACTCACACACTCTACGATGGACAATGGATGATGGTGGTGGATGATGGTGTTGTGATGGTGGTGGGTGGTGGGTGGTGGATGAAGTGTGAGAGAGGTGGTGTGCCAAGGGATGAGATGAAATGAATCCAAGCACTCCTATTTATAGGCTGAACAGAGAGCTGGGCACGGCCCCGTGCCTGTCTGACACTCTCTCTCCTCATTAATTGTAATTCGCAATTACAATAAATGCGTCTGCTGTACTTTCGACACGCCCCCGTGTCCGCTGGGCACGCCCCGTGGTGGGCAATAGAAGCTTCTATGGATTTGTCTTTTCTGCTGCTTCTTGGGCACGGCCCCGTGCTGGCTGAGCACCGGGCGTGTTCAGTCTTCTGACTTCTCTAATTTTCTTTGGAAGGTGCCGTTGAGGGGTCGGGCAGTCCACTAATGTTCCTTTCCTTGTATTTATGTTGGATTTAGCTGTCTTTTTGCTTCTTTTGTGTTTTTGAGCTCATTTAATCCTGAAAATACAAAAGGAAGACAAAAACACTCTTTTTCCAATATTAGTACTTAAAAAGGGTTAGTTTTATGCCTAGTTTGATGTAATTTATATGTTGCATTTTGCACACATCAAATACCCCCACACTTGAACTTTTGCTTGTCCTCAAGCAAAACTCTTTAATATGTGGCTTACACTCCCAAATGGAATAGGTAGAAGAGAAGGTTTTGGGCTTGTCGTAGAGTGTCGGGATGTCCAAGATCTTTTTGGGTTTTATTTTTATCTATTTACAATCCTATTCGTAATGATTTATTTAGAACGTTTTATAGGAGAAATTACTTATTTGGGCATAACATGCCTTTTTAAAATTCCATTTATATACAAGTTCACATACCTCACGGGAGAAATCACTCACACTCGGCCGAAGGTGTATTTTTAGTGAATCACTCGAGAGCGGCATGGAACTTATTCCTACCATAAGCTTGCCAAGCAATCAATCCTCCTCCTTTTTAACTTTTTTACCTTTGTAAATATCAAGAGGACTTTGTGGGTTAAGGGTTAGGCTTGGGTTAAAGGTAGGTGGTTGGGATAGTGGTTAGTGGTTAGTAGAAAAAGGGCGAAAAGCGTAACAAGTGTCGGTTTTCGTAAGATTTTCTATTTTTGTATCTTTTTATTTTGATGAAGCTTTTATTCAAACAAAGTTATTTTTGATGAACTTGTTTGTTTATTTTCTTTTTGCTTCATCATCAACACATATTTTTTTTTTCAAACGAAAAACCGAACTTGTTACTAAAACAAAGGGTTAAAAATAAAAAAGGTTTTGGTGGGTAAAAGGGTTTTTGGTTAGGGTGATGAAATGAAAAGGTTTAGGCTCAAAGGGGTTAACTAGGGGGATTTTTGGGTAGGTGGTAAAAAAGAAAAATAATGGTGTAGAAATAAAAAGGGTTAGTCCTAATGCCTCCATCATTTACTTACTCGGGTTTAAGTTGATAAGGACCGGGAATGTATCGTCATGGCAAGTTCTAGAGTCGTAAGAACCAAGCGGCTATTCACACAAGAAACGAAAAATGAGCATTTAGTCTAAGGATGTAAATTTGTATGCTCAATAAAGGCTCAAAACTCACTTTTTGTGGGAATGGGTTTTTATGTGATCAAGTATATATAATCAAATTTTAACTAAGTTTGCCATGCCTTTTCATAATTTTCTTATGTTGGTTCTTTTTATCACTGCGCTATCGGTTGTAAATTTGTAAAAATATAACCTTTTTGAGAACTTGAATTTCCCGAGTTAAACCTAGACAAGTAAGAAAAAATGAAATTTTTGAAAAAATTTGGGGTGATTAGCGGTTCCAATAGAGTTTTGTGTAAGGCTTGTATTTAGGACTTTGCAAAATTCAAGGTTTTAGCATCCCCCCCATACTTAAATTACACATTGTCCTCAATGTGTCCCAAAAATAAATTTTTAGGTTGATTAGATGTGTAAATAGGCGTAAAAAGCAAAAATTTTGTGTTACTGGCAGCCTGGACACGACCCCGTGTTGAGTGGGCACGACCCCGTGTTCAGGTTCCAGTAATGAGAACTTACAGAAGGTGGACACGGCCCCGTGTCCACTGGACACGGCCACGTGTCGGACAAAAATCTGCAGGACAGAGGCCAAACAGCAGGTCTGGGAGGTGAGCACGGGGGCGTGTTGGCTGGACACGTCCCCGTGTGGACAGTCTGAAAGCCTGAAAAACAGGTTTCTTCCTCCGGTTTTTCCATCCTGGCCCTATAAGTGCTGAGGCTTAGCACCCCAAGCCTTGGTTTGTACCTGTTTCATCACTTAATACCACACCAAGCAACACAAACATCCTAAATTACCATAGTTAATTGTTCCAAGCATAGAGTAAAAGAAAAAGAAAAATAAAATGCAGAAAATAGTTAGGAAAAGTAAATTGTCTAACACTTGGCACGCAGGCCATCAATTGTTCAAGATTGCAAAGGGTTAACCTGGGGAGTCATCCATCAACCGCTTCCTCCTATGCTCCTCCCGCCTACTCCATAGCATCATCATCATCCTCATCATCGTCATCATCCCCTCCATGGTGTGCAATGTGGTCTCGTATGTATCCGACATCGTCTTGTATTTCGGATAGGTTTCTTTCAATAGCTCCGACCCGGTGGTAGGTGTTGCTCGCCATGTTATAGGTGTTCCGAGTACACATGAGGTTTTCCTGCAACAAATCATGCAAACTTTGAAAATTAGGAAAACCGCCTCCCGAGGAGGATGATTGGCCCGGATCACCGTGGGGTGGGTATTGGTACTGATGATGTTGCGGAGCTGGGAGGACAAGCGCTTCCTGCGGGTTCCATGCATGACCTTGCGTCCTTTGAAAGGTTACCGTCCCGTCTTCTGCCTCATAAATCAGGTTCATCAAGCGGCATATGTGAATATCCACCGTACCCGACCATGGGCTCCTCTCAAATGACCTCGGAATGTGGGCGAAGTGCTTGAAGAGACGGTACACCCATCCCCCGAAGAAAATAGGAGTTGGTGCACTAGCAAGGCGGTTGTGATGCATGTTTCGGAGCATGAGGAACGGAACATCGAGCGGCCTGCGGTTGTGAATGCAATGGAGGACAAGTAAATATCTTAACCCAACGACGCCACCACTGTCATGCCTTTGGCTAAGAGAGTAGCCGAGGAGCCTATGAATGTATATGTAAAGCGGATCCCTCAACTTGGTACTCTTAGTGCTGCTCGGATTGTAGAACCCTTCCCCAATCTGAGCCCACATGGCTTGGCGCTCGTTGTCTTCAATCTCTCTCAACCCCCTGTATTTTCTTCGTTTCCCGCATCCTCTTCCGCATACAACCCGATAATCGACCCGAATTGTGCCATGGAGATCGAATACCTCGTTCCGCCACACCGAAATGACACCCCGTCATTATCGAACGGGTCACACCTTGAAGTGAATGCAAAGGTACTGTAAAATTCCAAGGTGCATTCATGGACGGAACGGAGTCAGGTTGTTAGTGCGACTCTGAGTGGTCCCGTGACAATGTTGTTAAAACAGTCAATTTGATTCACCATGGTTAGCAGTTCTGTGCAAGCCTGCCTCGGGTGTTCCTCTGGCCTTGTTTGAAGAAACTCGTATCGAGCTCTTGCATCTAGCTCATTAGCGTTGAATCTTGTAAACTTCCTGGCCATCTGCAAGAGTACACCAAAAGTTAGCACGAAACAGAAATGTTTTTCGGGAAAAACTGCAAACAGCGGGCTGGACACGACCCCGTGTCCAGCGGACACGGCCCCGTGTCCAGAGGTCTGTTACTCAAAAACTTCATTTTTCGACCCGGTTTCGAAAGCTTGAAAATTTTTGGTCCAATAGGTGCGGTTTCCCCCGAAAATGAAACCCTAAACACCGTTTTTCCCAAAATATCCCGTTTACCCTATCAATTTTATCTTTTTCGGTTCAAGAACAAGGGTTTGGGGTTTTTGTAAGAAATCGGGTGAATCTATGAACAATACAAGTGTATTTACTTCCCTTAACACTAATCTAACTAAATGCAAACAAATCTAAACAAAAATTTGAGGTTTGATCCGGATGAACTTCAAGAACCCTAGATTTTTCCCCAAATTTTTGGTGTTTTAACTACATGCAAGTAACTAATCTAACTACTAAGAGTGATAGAATCATACCTTGACTTTGTTAGATCGATAGGAGACGTCGAAATTTCGCGAAAAATCGCCTGGAACCAGAGCTTTTGTGGGGAAACGGGGCGTGTGGAATGAAGAAACTGTTTTGAAAAAGGGGTTTTATCCCGTCTGCAGCGCGAACACGGCCCCGTGTCCAGCGGACACGGCCTCGTGTCGAGCAATTTTTTTTTTTTTTAAGTGCTCGTGTGAGTGCCCCTTTTTCCCATAATCTATGGTTAGAAAACTTACCGCTTTATTTTGTCGTCTCAATCGTTCGTAACTTACTAGGCATGATGTTTTTATTCTTCCACGGTTTGAAGCGAAATCTCTTCTTCTTCATCCTCAATAAATCCTTGATAGAGTTTCAGCCGTTGGCCATTGACTTTAAATGGTGGCCCATTTCGAGATTTAATTTCTACTGCACCGTGTGGAAAAATATGGGTGATGGAAAAAGGTCCTGACCACCTAGACTTTAATTTACCAGGAAACAATCGAAGTCGTGAATTAAACAAAAGAACTAGATCCCCTACCCGAAATTCATTAGGTTTAATATGTTTGTCATGCAAATTTTTCTTTCTTTCCTTATAAATTTCAGAGTTTGAGTATGCATAATTCCTAAGCTCGTCTAATTCATTTATTTGACAAAATCGATTTTTACCCGCAAATTCTAGATCTAAGTTTACATTTTTGATTGCCCAGTAGGCTTTGTGTGCAATTTCTACTGGCAAATGACAACTTTTTCCATAAACTAGCTTATATGGGGTTGTACCTATCGTTGTTTTATAAGCAGTTCGAAAGGCCCATAAAGCATCGTCTAATTTATCAGCCCATTCCTTTTTATTTAACCCTACGGTTTTTTCGAGTATTCGTTTTAAACCTCTATTAGTCACTTCGGCTTGTCCGTTTGTTTGAGGGTGATATGCTGTTGAAACCCGGTGATAGACCCCATATCTTGTTAAAAAATTTTCAAGTTGATGGTTGAAAAAATGGGTACCTCTATCACTTATTAAAGCTTTAGGTGTGCCAAAACGAGAGAATAATTTTTTCAGAAATCTTACCACGACTCTTCCATCATTTGTTGGAAGTGCCTCGGCCTCGGCCCATTTAGACAAGTAATCTACTGCCACAAGTATATATTTGTTTCCTTTCGATGGTGGGAAAGGTCCCATAAAGTCAAGTCCCCACACATCAAGAATTTCACAAACAAGAATGCCATTTTGTGGCATTTCGTTTTTGGAAGAAATATTACCTGTTCTTTGGCAAGCATCACATGTCTTTACAAGACTTTGGGCGTCTTTGTAAATGGTTGGCCAATAAAATCCTGAATCGAATACCTTTCGTGCGGTACTGGCAGCACCATGATGTCCTCCGTATGGACCTTCATGACAATGGCGGAGAATTCTTCGTGCTTCACTACCATGTACGCATCGTCTGACGAGTTGGTCGGCACACATTTTGAAAAGATATGGATCTTCCCAAAAGTAGTGTTTCACATTGGCAAAGAATTTTTTTCTTTGATGATGTGGCCATCCTTTTGCGACTATACCGCTAGCTAGGTAGTTAGCATAGTCGGCGTACCATGGTTCTTCCTTATATTCCACCATTTCCAGGGACTCAGTTGGAAATTTTTCGTTGATTTGCTCGTCCCTGGTTGCCTCTAAAGCTGGGTCCTCTAAGCGCGAAAGATGATCTGCTGCGGTATTTTCTGCTCCTCTTTTGTCCTTGATTTCAATGTCAAATTCTTGGAGGAGTAGGATCCACCTAATCAAACGTGGTTTTGCGTCTTGCTTCTTGAAGAGATATCGAATGGCTGCATGGTCTGTATAGACTATAGTTTTAGAAAGAACAAGATAAGAACGAAATTTATCAAAAGCAAATACCACAGCTAGTAATTCTTTTTCAGTTGTTGTGTAATTTTCTTGTGCATCGTTAAGTGTTTTACTAGCATAATAGATTGGGTGGAAATGCTTTTCTTTTCTCTGTCTCAAGACAGCTCCAACTGCAAAGTCACTAGCATCACACATGATTTCGAAAGGAAATTTCCAATCAGGCGCTATCATGATAGGTGCATTGACTAGCATTTCCTTTAGGGTTAGAAATGCTTGATTGCAATCCTTGTCAAAGATGAAAGGAGCATCTTTTTCAAGTAATTTTGTTAGAGGTCTTGAGATCTTTGAAAAGTCTTTGATAAACCGCCTATAGAATCCGGCGTGCCCTAGGAAACTTCTGATAGCTCTTACGGAGGATGGAGGTGGTAGTCTAGAAATTGTATCTATTTTGGCTCGATCCACCTCCATTCCTTTGCTTGAGATTTTGTGACCGAGTACTATTCCCTCCGTTACCATGAAATGGCATTTTTCCCAATTATGGGCGAGGTTAGTTTCCTCACATCGGGATAGCATTCGTTCAAGGTTATCGAGGCATTGGTCATATGAATCCCCAAAGATAGAAAAGTCGTCCATGAAGACTTCCATTGTCTTTTCTATCATGTCATGGAAAATGGCTACCATGCAACGTTGGAATGTTGCTGGGGCATTACATAGACCAAACGGCATGCGTCGATAAGCAAAAGTTCCATAGGGACATGTGAAAGTTGTCTTTTCTTGGTCTTCGGGTGCTATCGGGATTTGAAAGTAACCTGAAAAACCATCCAAGAAACAGTAAAATTTATGACCGGATAATCTTTCTAACATTTGATCAATGAAGGGTAAAGGAAAGTGATCCTTTCTTGTTGCTTCATTTAATCGTCTATAATCTATACATACTCTCCATCCTGTGACGGTTCTTGTTGGTATTAGTTCATTCTTTTCGTTAGTAATTACCGTCATACCTCCTTTCTTTGGAACTACTTGGACGGGACTCACCCAAGGACTATCGGAGATAGGATAGATAAGTCCGGCGTCAAGTAACTTGATGACTTCGTTTTTAACCACTTCTTGAACATTTGGATTTACTCGACGTTGTGGTTGTATGACTGATTTGTAGTCATCATTCATCAAAATTTTGTGTGTGCACATAGAAGGACTAATTCCTTTTATGTCAACAAGTTTCCAAGCTATTGCATTTTTGTGTTTTTTCAAAAGATTAATTAATTTTTCTTTTTCTAAGTTATCTAATTTAGACGAAATAATTACAGGTAACGTACCATCTTTGTCTAGAAAAGCATATTCCAAACCTTTTGGAAGTTCTTTGAGCTCAAGTGGTGGGTCTTTAGGAGACTCCTTATTTGGTTGCTCGTTTCGATCAAGAACTTTAAAAGTTTGTTCTATGGCGACCTCTTCTTCAACAAAGTGGTCAATCTCTTCACTTGTATCGGGTGGTTCATCTTCATCTTCAATTAGGGGGTCATTATTGCCGAATGGATATTTCATTGATCGTTCGAGATCGACACTTCTTTTAAATGCCCCTAATTGAAGAGGTAGATTATTGAACTTCCGGTTTTTCAAAGCTTCGTGAGTTTTTACAAATGGTCGTCCCAACACTAGAGGAGCGTCATCGAGGATGACGAAGTCGGTTGGGATTACCATTTGATTTGTTTGAACCAAGACATCTTCAACTATACCGATTGATTTTATTACTTTCCGATTGGATAGAAAAATGGGTATTTGAAGTGGAGAAAAATCACTAATACTTAATTTTTCGAAAATGTAGTTAGGCATTATGTTAACACAAAGATCTTTATCAATGGTGACATTACTAATAAACGAATTTTGAAAGAAACATGGAACCGGTGTAATGTTAATTTCAAATGGGTCTTCTTTTATTAGTGTAGTTTGATCATTAGTTAACTTAACACTTACCGTTTCGTCAATTTTAGTGTTAGTGTTTAACTCTTTTAAAAACTTAGCATGAGTGGGTACTAAACAATGATTTTCGAAAGAAGGCGACAAGAGATTAATTTCTTCAAAATTAGACTCTTCTTGAATTTTAACTTTGGCGGACTCATCTTTTTCGTTGTTTAACTCATGCGTCGGTTTTTCACTTACTTGTTCTTCCATTTTTACAATTTCAGTTATCTCTTCCTTTTTTAATTCTTCTCTTGCGCGGGACTCCTCTTCCCTTGCGCGAGCTTCTTTTATACATCGATCGATAACTCTAATGTGTTCTAATATCCTATCGGTCACTTCGGTTATAGAAAAAGAATCATTATTTTCTAAGCTTGAATCCGGTTGTTCGACCCTTTGTTCCTCATAATACCCATATGGAGTTGATGGTTCACACCATTGTCCTTCATTGTAAGCATATGATGGATAAGGTTCGTAATTTTGTTCTTCATAATACTCATATGAGGTGGGTTGTTCACGCCAAGGTTCCTCATAATAAGCATACGAAGGTGGTGGCTCATATCTTGGTTCCTCAAAGTATGAGTATGAGGGCTCATACCTTGGTTCATCAAAATATGAGTATGAGGGAGGAGGTTCATACCTTTGGTCTTCATAGGATGTGTATGAAGTTGATGGCTCGTACCTGGGCTCCTCATAGTAGGTGTATGAATTGGATGGTTGATATGAGTGATTATTTTGAATCGAACGTGTATTACGACAATTAGTGCAATAATTACCCCTATAATCATCCTCATCATAGGTGTAGTTGTAACCTCCTGAGTATTGATCCATAGGAATCACTCAGAAGACCACAACCAAGTCTCGAGATCAGAAAACAAAAATAAAAACGGAAACAGAGTCTGGACACGGCCCCGTGTTCAATGAGCACGGCCCCGTGTTCAGGATCTGTATCTGGGCGTTTTAATTAAATTTACTGATTTCGTTGAGCACGGGGCGTGTTCAGTGAGCACGGCCCGTGTTCAAGCTTCTGTTACTGTGTGTTTGTGAAAAATCTGCAGCACGGCCCCGTGTTCAGCGAACACGGCCCCGTGTACAAGTTACTGTAAATGCAAAATTAAACTAAAATGCAGAAAAATGTGCGCGCATTTTAAAAAGGTATTGAAAAACTGATTAGGCCATCGATTTTAAGCTTTCTTAAAATCCTTGTGTCCCCGGCAGCGGCGCCAAAAACTTGATGTGCGTGAAAGTGTTATATATATTAGGTGTATATTTTAAGCCCTTTTTAACACTTATTTTAGCCAAGTTTTAAATTTATAAAACACGATATTTTACTAACACTAAACACACATATGGGCAAGTGCACCCATCGTTGAGTGTAGTATAGCGTTGGTAAGATACCGAGGTCGTCGAAGGACACAAGAGCTTTTAATACCGGTTTATCCTCAACGTCTAACCAAAATAAAAGTTTAGAAAAATGTTTTAAACTAAGGAAAATAAAAACTAACTAAAATGCTGAAAATAAAAATAAAATAAAAAACAGATAGACAAGATGAATCACTTGGTTCCGACTCGTATCTAGTATAACCTTTGATTATTTCCGTACTTTTGCACATAATTAAGAGATTATCTTAGTTATTATAGTAGGCCCCTCTTTTGAAGGTGACGTTACCCTCACCCCAGTAGTTTGAGTCAGCAAGGATACAATCCTAAAAGGGTGGATTATTGGAAGATAATGAATTAAGTTATTAATGCAGTATTGTGGTAGGCCCCGCTTTTGGCGGTGACGTTACCCTCGGCTAAGTAGTCTGAGTCAGCAGGGATACAGTCCTAAATAGCCGGGTTATAGTATTAATAGTAGTTAACTTATGAGGGGGTCAAAGAGTTTGGACCCCCGCCATCCAATACCGTGAAGTATTGAAGGAGGTCCTACTAAATTTGACCCAGGTCCATTGCAGGACCTCTAAACGCTGAACAATGGCAAGACCTTTACCAAACCGTTCCCTTAACCCCCGACCAGGTAGCCAACATACCTCCATATAGACCGTGGAGATATGAATGGTGAAAATCCTTTATTTTATATAGACAGTAAAATAATGCCAAGACACCACGGACAAACGATAAGGAAAGATCACCTTCAACATAAGTAACTAGTTATTAAAGTCATTAATACAAAACCAAATAAAAAGTGCAAAAGATTAGAAATAAAAAGTATTATACTAGACACTTTGTCTTCACCAAGTGATGTAAGAGACTTAGGCAAACATGGCCTTGATTGTCAAGAACTCTTACGATCAATCTTGGATCCCGAGACGACTCACACACTCTACGATGGACAATGGATAATTGTGGTGGATGATGGTGTTGTGATGGTGGTGGGTGGTGGATGAAGTGTGAGAGAGGTGGTGTGCCAAGGGATGAGATGAAATGAATCCAAGCACTCCTATTTATAGGCTGAACAGAGAGCTGGGCACGGCCCCGTGTCCGCTGGGCACGGCCCCGTGCCTGTCTGACACACTCTCTCCTCATTAATTGTAATTCGCAATTACAATAAATGCGCCTGCTGTACTTTCGACACAACCCCGTGTCCGCTGGGCACGCCCCGTGGTGGGCAATAGAAGCTTCTATGGATTTGTCTTTTCTGCTGCTTCTTGGGCACGGCCCCGTGCTGGCTGAGCACGGGGCGTGTTCAGTCTTCTGACTTCTCTAATTTGCTTTGGAAGGTGCCGTTGAGGGGTCGGGCAGTCCACTAATGTTCCTTTCCTTGTATTTATGTTGGATTTAGCTGTCTTTTTGCTTCTTTTGTGTTTTTGAGCTCATTTAATTCTGAAAATACAAAAGGAAGACAAAAACACTCTTTTTCCAATATTAGTACTTAAAAAGGGTTAGTTTTATGCCTAGTTTGATGTAATTTATATGTTGCATTTTGCACACATCAGTTTCTTATCCAACCCATCAATTGGATTGTAATTTTTATTAAGATTCTTATCCAACGCTTCATTGTAGCAATACTATGTTGCTCTTTTAGTTTTTCACTTGATCTCTGATCGATCACGATTCCTTCAATTTGACATGAGAGGGATTGTTGGTTTCTTACCCCAACCTTAAGACCTGATCCCCTTCTTAAATTGGATTCTAATTCTGTTTATCGCTAACTACAGAATTCGAACAATAGCATCTAATTAGATTCTAAGGTTTTGAACGACTTGGGGTATTGAACGACTTGGAGTATTAAACGACTTGGATAATATATTGTAAGGCTTGGGTTCTTTTCTTGACCAAAGCTTCCAATTTGGTTTTGAATGACTTATTTCTTTTTTCTTTGGATCGCAGCTTCTGATCAGGGTTAGAGATTTCTTGAACACCTTGTTTTTTCCTCGGATGGAAAATTTTGGTCATGATTATCCAATCAGTAAAGTTGAACTCTACTAGAAAAACGTTTTCGTCCCTCATTAGCTGACTCTGATACCAATTCAAGCAAGAAGTTGGATATCAAATGTAAAAACAAAACTCTCACTAATCTTAGTTTGTATAAGAAAATAACACAAAACTTAATTACAATGTTAAACCATAACTTGGTTTATTTAGGCTAACATCTTTAACCTATTTGAATACAACTCGAAATGCTATATTAGAGGATTTAACCAATTTGTTATAATCCAACTAAATACGACCAACGTATGGATGAAGTTGCCCGCTTATAGCTTAGGCCAGCCTAAGCGGAACCGACTTGTTTGAGTCGAGAATTAACCAAACATATACTCCGATGACAATGGTAGTATTTAATTTGCAAACGAGCCAAGCCGAGCCTAGCTAGGTTTAATTTATTAACAATTTGAGCTGAGCTGGTTCACGTGCCGATTCAAGCTAATACTTTTTGAGCAAACTTTAAATGTCTACTTGGTATGGGGTAACAAAATGGATGAGGGAATGGAACAGACGAGGAAATGAAATGGACAACGGATTGAAATGGATTATTACCATTCCATAGGCTTGTGTGGTTTCTATGCGGGAAGAGAATGAATCATTACCTTCTGTTGTTTGGTAAACAGAAAAAGATGAAGGAATAAAATCGGTGGTGGTTGGTAGCCACAGTTGTAACGCTTCGCATTTTTATACTTTCCTTGTTTAGAAAGTATTGTTGTAGATTCTATTTTTGGAAACTTGTATTCGTGTTGTATACTATTTCGTTTCAACTTTGTAATCCGAGACTATTGAGCATAATGAAATTCAAGTATTTTATTCACGATTATGTTAAATTTAGACTTGTTGCATGTTTATACTCAAAATCAATGTTTTAAACACTATTATACATGCCTTATAATTGCACGATATACATTTATACTCGTTACACGTAAAACCAATTAAAACACGTGAACTAATCGAACCTGAAACTTTGAGAGGAAGGGAAGTCCCTTTCGCACGATAGGCAACCCTCTCGTGCGAAAGGAGACCTGTCGTCCCAACCTCCCTGTCACCAAACTCCCTCTCGTCCCAACCACCCTCCAGCCTATAAATAGGCGCACTAATTCACTCATTTTCTTTCTCACTCACTCAGACACTCTCTCAAATGCTCTGAAGTCCCTTTAGCGATCAAAGACTTTCGGTATTGATTTTCTTTCATCTTCCATTCATTTTTTTTACATTTCTTGCATTGTAATTCCATTTCTTTAACTTTCTTTACAAAACTTTTGGTTTGATCATAACTCATGGATGGATTTCACCAGTTTGCTTGCCAAGCAAACTGATGTTGAAACCTCACCACGTATGAGATTCAAATCAAGATTCACAAACTTTGATGTTTTTACAACTTGTTCATACATTTCATTTTTAATTTCTGTACATACTTGGTGAAATCTGGTACTCATCAGACGCTCAACTCGATTCACAGTTAAGGGTTTGCATCAGAGTTAATTTCCAAAAAGAAATGATTTGTTTTAAGATGGATCAAACAAACGTTTTCGATAAACTGATGCCTTTCGCACGAAAGGCACCACCTCTCGTGTG